>NW_021027391.1:2570-16441 GCF_004153795.1 Camellia sinensis | reverse complement strand
ATGAGAATCATCTTCTTTTGTGCTAACTGTTATTCCGGTTTCCACATCGTCGCAAAAACAGTGTTTTTTTTAAAGAAAAAGACTATTAGCGACGGTATTTTTTGCCGTCTCAAATAACATTTTTAGCGACGGTAAAATAAGGCCGTCGCAAAAAAGTCAAGAAATTTCAAACGTTATTAGCGACTGCACGGTGCCGTCGCTATCTTTTCACCCATTTTTTCATCTTCTTCTCTCTCTTTTCTTGCTCTCTCTTATTCATCACTCTTCTCTCTCTCTCTGTCTATTTGACTCTCTCTCTCTCTGTGTCTCTCATTCATTTATCTCTTCTCTCATCTATCTTCTCTCTTTTTCATTGACCACAAAAATTAACTTTATTTTAATGAAAAATATTATTCCTATTTTTACCAAATAAAAAAATAATAATTATTTTTTATTCATTAAAGTAAATATAAAATAAATATAAAACAAATAAATTTTTAACTTTACCAAATGAAAAAAGAAATTCATCAACTATAAAAATTATTTTAATAATATTTTATTTTAATAAAAAATTCATTAACTATAACATTTGTGGGTGTGTGGGTGTGTGTAGGGTTTTGTTTGAGAACACACACAACACAAACACAAACACAACCCAAACACAACAGAGCCGTCCCTCTCCTCCTGCTCGCTCTCTCTCTCTCTCTCTCCATCTAGGGTTTCGCCTTCCTCTCCTCCAAGGCGGCGGCGGCGGTGGCGATATGTGCAAAACCATCGAAGTCGCCGTCGTAGAACCACCACAACTCAACCCTCTCACGAAGCTCTCGCCGCCGAGCCTCGACGACTTCGACCCCACCGACGACGACGGGTTTTATATTCCTCCTCTGAACTTCGCGATGGTCGACAATGGCGACGTCGTCAAATATGTTGAAGTCCTAGCACTAGGTGTGGGAAACTTCAGATTGTTCAGAATCATAAGACTATATTTCAGTGGATTCTTGAGTTACCTTTGAGAAATGGGGGAAGCTTTTAATGCTTTGTGCAATCTGTGCTGCAAGCTCACCTTGAGGGGTGAAGCCTAAGGATTCCGGGTCAGATTTTTAGAAGATTGTCCCTCTCCTCTTGCTTTTCTTTGTCACTGCATGTTGGGGGCTCATTTCCTGGAAAATGCTTTAGGAGTGTTAGTGCATTATTACCTTCTCATTCCTTAAGTTTTGTTGCTTTAACCTTGCTAGTGTAGCAGAAGTTCTATTGCCTTTTGATCTGGAAATTTTAGTTGTCCTTTCTGGTTTGGTCTTTTGACAAGGCCTAATTCATTATTGCCCTGTTCTTAATTTAAAGGATATATTTACCAACAGAAATGATGTTGTTTGATACAATATTATAGCAGTGCTATTAATTAAAACAATTGATTGACTGGTTTTGTTTATGCAGGTATTGAGGACACTAGCATCACATTTGGACCTGTTGAAGGTATACATTGGAATTTGGGTTTCCATTACACTAGTTTATGTTTTATGTTTGACAGTTTCTGGGTCTTAGTGTGATTGTGGTTCGGTTTTTTTTTCAATTACAAGATTTTTCTCTACTTTTGTCTTTAAGTAATGATTGAAAATATCAGAATGGCAACTAAAAAAGGGAGACAACCTTACACGATGTAAACATATGAAAACAAAAACCATGTAGTCTCCTATATATCTACAGGGATATCAAATCCCCCAAAAAATTCAACAAAACCTGTACTTTATGTGCATGTGCTTATTATTAATGAAAAAAAAGTTAATATTAGTTCAGTAAAGAAAGCTTAATCCTGGTTCTATGTGAACTAAGCTCTGGCTCGTGAACACTTTCATAGATCTTCCAGTGCTGTTTCTGTTAGTCAAGGGTGTTGGGAAGGGATTAGGCTCAAACTTAAACATTGGTATTGTCTGCAAAAATTGGCTGCCTATATAGATTTGACACCCTGTTCTCACTTTGGCTAGTACTTCGTGTATTTTTAATTATATATACATTTATTAGTTTCATTTTCTCTAAAAGAAACTCTGCAGAGCTGTGTTGCATTCATATGTATTTCCATTATCATTTATGGTTGTACGGCCCGCAGGCCTATAAATACCCCACTACCTACTTTCTTGATGTGGTTATTTTTTCGTTTGAGTTCTGGTTATGGTTCTTTCTCCACTCTTTCAAATTACTTGACCATCTGATTGTTCACTTGATAATTGCACTTTCTATTTCATCTGCCTCTTTGTGCCTGTAAATTACGAGAGATAACGACATTTGTCCTTACAAAATTCTTGGTGTGCAGCTAGTGGCAGGCCAACACTCAATCTAGAAAGACGTTTGGATCATGATGGACATCCTCTTGCCATCACTGCAGCCGATACAGTTGCAGCAAGTGGAGTTTCCCCTTGGAATTGGAGAGAGACCCCAGGAAATGGTTAGTCTTGTTAATTATATTCAGTGCACATGTGAATTATTTAGTTAAAATTTGTTGAGATATCATCATGTTTGTGTCTTTATGCTTCAACTTGCTTGTTGCTTTGGGTTTTGCACTTTATTCTGTAAATTCGTGTTTTGGTCACAGAAAAACGCTTTCCATGGGAAATGACTTACCCTAATGAATATTTCATTGCATCTTTGCACAAGTTTGAGTGACCAGTTCTCAACATTTGAGGAGATCATGTGACCCGTGGAGCTCATTATGCCAAGTCTATAGCTTCAAATTATATATATATAATCTCCTCCATTTTGGCAGGTGAGCAGTGTAACTCATATGATGGGAGGGTTATAACTGTCAAGTGGGGAGATTACACAAAAAGAATTGGTATTGACGGCACTGCAGATGCCATCAAGGAAGCAATCAAGTCGGCTTTTAGATTGAGAACAAAGCGTGCATTTTGGTTAGAAGATGACGATAATATAGTTCGGACTCTTGACCGGGACATGCCTTTGGGAAATTATACTCGTCACCTTGATGAAGGTAATGAATACTCACATCCCAACCCTAGTCTTTGTAATGGCTTTTATGTTCTCTCAAAATGTTTTCTAATTTGCTCATTTGAAGTTTCAAGTATGCCCCTTAAATCATAATACCTGCTATTTTTCTTTTCAACGAAGTTTCTTCATTTTGCCACTTTAAATGTTTGATTTTGTTAAAATTTTCTCTCATAAAATTTAATTTATTTGTCTCTCTTCTCTCTCATATTTTTTTCTGCACCCCTCTATCTCTATTTTTGTGTGTCAACATCTTGACATAATTTCATCAGCATATGTACACATTTGAAATTATGATTATCATAATGTTCTGGAACTAAAATTAAAATCAAATAACTATTAAAAATAAACAAAAAAAGAAAAATAATTCATTAATTCGAGGACAACTTGGATAGATTGATAACCAAGTAGGCCTAGCTTATTTGGCCACTATGACTCTCCTGAGGGCTTAGTTCCCAAGTGTTGCAAAGGTAGGGAGGCTAACTTCCATATGTGCTAATCTAACAATTAATAACAACTAACAACTGACTTTCGCCGATTTGGGGGAAAAAAAAAAAAAAAAAAATTGGATTGATTGATACAAAAACCTCAGTTAATTGTTGTCATTACTGATTGTTAACTCGGGTTTTCTGTTCTCAGGGTTGACGATAAAAGTGTGCCTGTACGAGGAGTCAGAACACATGCCAGTCCACACAGAAGACAAGACCTTCTACACTGAAGATGATTTCCAGGACTTTATCTCGCGCCGGGGTTGGACATTTCTCAGAGAGTATACCGGGTACAGGAACATTGATAGCATGGATGATCTTTGTCCTGGCGCAATATACCGTGGTGTAAGTTGAAGCCAGGAAAAGGATGCTTGTTCAGCTTCTGACGTGAAACATTTGGGAAGTAGACTTGATGTAATTTTAGATTTTAGATTTTATTATTATTTTATTTTTTTTTAGGATTTGGGTGAATTTTATAATTTAAATATGCTTTTATGAACATGTACAGTTTAATTGTTCTTTGTAAAATATTGAATTTGATGGTTTGATCAATTTTTATTTTTGTTTTCTGTTATGATGTTTTTGTGAATGAAATGTAAATAATCAGCTCTTAGAGAGAGAGACACGGCACCACCGTCGGAAAAAAAGACGGTACCACCGTCGGAAAAAATAAAATTTTTAATATTTTTATTAATTTTGTTATAGGTTTTACTTTTTGCGACGACATTATATTGTCGCAAAAAATAGAAATTTTATTATTTTTTAATATTTTTTGCGACGGCATTACACTGTCGCTAAAAATAGAAAATTTCATATTTTTTATACTTTCTGCGACGGTATCACACCGTCGCAAAAAAATGTTTTTTTTAAAAAAAAAAGATTATTGGCGACGGTATTTTTTGCCGTCTCAAATAACATTTTTAGCGACGGTAAAATAGGGCCGTCGCAAAAAAGTCAAGAATTTCAAACGTTTTAAACGACTGCACGGTGCCGTCGCAAAAAGGCAAAAATGCCGTCGCAAAACATTAGCGACGGCCCTTACCGTCGCAAAAACTCTTTTGCAACCCCTGCAGTTGCGACCCCCCTCTTGCCGTCGCAAAAAGTTATTTTGCCGTCGCAAAAAGTATTAGCGACGGCATTAGGAGTATTAGCGACGGTATTTTACCGTCGCAAAAAGTCAATTTTTTTGTAGTGTAATACACATGATATAACCGCTCTGATACCACTTGTCAACATAAATTTCAGAACATGAAACTTCATGTTTTGGATCATCTACCATGTATATCATCAAGAAATCAAGACAAAATGACATACCTGAATCCATCGATGAACGGTTAAACGGAAGCGTCTGATTGTCAATAAAACCTTGATATTGACTATGTTATTGCCTTCTAATCCTTTTCCCTTTGGTGCCTTATGTTTCTCCTTGAGAGGATTTAGAAAAACAAAACAGTGTTATTATTTTTTCACCTTAGGAAGGAATAGGGATCATAACCTTTTAAAGGTTGTAATTGGTTTTCATAACTGAAAGATAATGAAAACCAATAAATTAACCATTATTGGTTTTAAAACTGAAAGGTAATGAAAACCAACTTTAACCAATATGTTTTAATTTCTATTTCTGCCCCTCATAGAAATAGAAATTATACAACTAGTATCTACACATTAGGTCCATAACACATATACCCTTAAGCCTATTAACTAAATTGAATCATTTAAATTGTAGGCTTTTTATAAATGATAACACCACATTTAATTATGTGGTCTCATTGAGACATTATCTAACACAAATGTATTAGTGTGGCACTTTACAGATCAAGGTATTTTTTCTGTCCGCCCGGCATATCACCTGGCCATGAATACGAATTCTCATTTGACTCTTTTCTAATCTTCTGATTGTGTTATGGCACACCGATGGTTTCGGTCCAGAATTTGGAAGCTCCATTTACCAAGTTAGATAATAAAAAAAAATAAAAAATCCTGGAAACTTTGTTTGAATATTTTACTAGGTTTGACCAATCTTGGCAAGAAAAAAGTGTGGGATATCAACACATGTTCTCGATGTAGGGTTATTACTTTCATAATTGCGAGTTTGTTAAGCATGTTTAGGGTCCGTTTGGGAAGAGTTATTTTAAATTTTTTTGACTATTTTAATTACAAAAGACAAAATAGGTTATTTTAATCATAAAAAATAAAACATCACGTTCAACCCATAATCATTACACTATTCTCTCACCAAAAAAGTCAAAAAAATTAAAAAGTCAAAAAAAAAAATTTCAAATTAAATTTTTTAACTCAAATTAAAATAATCAAAAAAAATTTAAAAATTAAAAAACCAATCCACTTCTTATGGATGATAGCGGCTTAGGATTGGTTTGGAACGTGGGTTGTTTTTTTAATTTTTTGATTTTTTTAATTTAAGTTAAAAAATTTGGTTTAAGAAAGATTTTTTAATTTTTTGATTTTTTTTTTGTGAAAGAAAAATATAATAATTATGAGCTGAATGTGATGTTTTATTTATTATGACTAAAATAACCTATTTTATCTATTATGACTAATATAGTTAAAAAAATCCATAAAACTACTTCCCAAATGGTGCCTTAGTAATATTTGAATTTATCAAAACCGATCCGACCGATAAATAAGGGCAATGGTAGAGGGCCACAATTTTTGTGGCTCAAATGGCTCAAAATTGTCAAAACGACGTCGTTTTGAGCACAAAATATGCCAAAACGACGTCGTTTTGACAGTTTTGAGTCATTTAAGCCACACAAATTGTGGCTCTCAAACATTATTCGATAAATAATACGTATATCTAGCTAAAAAATCTGATCAAAAATGCTTTAGACCACTAATTAGTGGTGGCTCTAATGATGTGGCAGTGGGTCCCACCCACTGCCACATGTGTTTTGTGCCTTGTTTTTTTCTTTTTTTTCTTTTTTTTTCAATTGCCACCTCACTAGTGGTGGGATTAGTGATGATAAATTAGTGGTCTATAGCATTGCTCAAATCTGATACTTTGATGGTTGTGTGCATTTTCTTTGTCAGCCACTTTAGTAGTTGTGTCCATTTACTCTTGTGAAAGACCAAGAGTCAGGCTGAAACTTCTCAATTCACGTCTATCAAGGAAAACACTCATCTCTTTGATCTCTGCCATTCTCTCTCTCTCTCTCTCTCTCTCTCTCTCTCTCTCTCTCTGATCTTTTTTATCTTTACCTCTACTGTTCTCTTCCTCTTAAATCAACCCTCCAGTGAAATTGCTTGACACTGCTTTTGTAGATTACGTGTCAGAAATCCCTTTCAAAGTTCGATCCCATCAATGTTGCGGACGATGTCAGTGAGATGAGTGGCAGTAGCGTTGGCGATAGACGATGACGGTTGTGAGTTTGTCGTTTCTCTCGCATATCTGTGTTGAAGGTGGTAACGATGGAGATAGACGAGAAAAGTCATGAGTTTGCCGTTTATCTTACAGATCTGTGTTGATTTTATTTTAACTTATATGTATGTATATGCAATATATCATCATATATGTATCAATGTGATATTTGAATAGATTTTTTTTTTTATACCCTAACTGTCTTCATCTCATGGATTTTCAAAATCGATCGAACCAACCGCTAAATCATGTTATCTAGTTCGATTGATTTCGATCGATAGATCAGTCGAAAATGGATGAGCAATTTCTTCACCTGAGGGTATCGGTTCAGATAATGGTTCAAGGGTAAACTTGACCTGTACTGACCCATGAACACCCTTAGTGTATTGTGGGGATATATTTTCTGAATACCAACACGTGGCATGGTGACGCTGACGTGTTGGCCGAGGTGCCACGTGTCTTGGTCATTGTGCCGAGGTCATCTCGGCTAGGCTGAGGTTGCCTCCGAAGATATCAGAATCCGAGATAAGCGGATAAGGGACAAGAGTCCTAAGACGATGAGGGGACTTAACCAAGATAAGGATAAAACTCTTAGGGAGTTTATCTTTATTTCTTGAGGAGTCCAAAGTAAGCACAGAATTGGAGTGCATAGAAGTCATACTTCTAGTGGGACTTGGATTGAGTATAATATAAAAGAGAGGCACCCCCGTGGGTCTAAGGTATGCAATTTATGTTTTGAGTATTAAGTTTTGCACTTGATTATCTTTGAGAGATATACTGACTTGATTATCGGAGTGCCCCCGGGTGGAAGAACCACCGCCGGAGCTCTTTCTTTCTGTTTCAGGTTGCTTAAGCCATCTATTCCGCTTGTGCTCTCCAGCTGATCACTAAACGGGCAGTGTGGTCAGATTTTCACCCACACAATTTGGAATATTAAATATTGCCATGGCCTATGGCGGAAGTTTTTCGGTGGCTGATGAAGATCTGCAGAACAAAGAAACAGATGTCAGAAACAGAAAGTATTAAAGACTTAAATAAAAACAACTAAGTGTTGGCTCAGGGCTCTTACCCTTGCCCTCTGAAATTGTTCGAGGAAGAGGGTAGAGGTGGACATCTTCGTCTGGGCCAAATTCCCAATTTCCCGACGCAATAACAAAGTCATCTCCAGCCCCCTTGTTGGAGTCTGGAAGGTCGGCTACAATTTTAAACTGGGTGGATCTCGGCTTAAGGTAATAAACGAAGCCCCTATCCTTCAGGTTGAGGGGACACATGGTATAGCAGTACTGAAGGTCGGCCAGGGTGATTCTAAGATTCTCCTGCCTAGCTAAAGCTATAATACCGTTAATCACCCTATATGAGTTGATAGTAAGTTGCATGGGGTTCAGCCTGTAGAAATGAAGAACTTCACGAAAAAGGGGGTGAAGTGGAAGCCGAAGTCCACATTCGGTAAAAGCTACTATAGGAAAAGGCATTGTATGATCTGTGGGCATGATGGTATCATTATCCCCAGCTAGCTTAAGGTGAACATCGGCTGGGATAGAGAATTCCTGCCTAAAGTATTCAAGTTTTGTTGGGGTATTTACCCTATGCCTCCACATACCCATTATGTCAGCTTAAAATATGTTTCAGAAGATGAGCGTTTTTAAAGGGTTACAAGAACCTCGGCAAAGACCCAGGAAAGGGCTGATAAGGCTTGTTTCAGTTTTCCCTAAATTTGAAGGTTCTACGCACAAATCCCAAACCTAAGAACTATAAAGATCAAGATCGAAGGCACAGATCTGGGACAGATACAAAAAAAAAGAGAAAACAAAGACGAAGTTTCAGATTCAAGAACAAAGATGGACTATCATAAACACGAAAAATACAAAGGGATAAAGGTCAAGAATTATGGCAAGAAAAATATTGAAATAGTACAAATGTTCAAAATATGGGAGAAATCGAGCAACAAAGCAGTAATGATAAAAGCGCATAAAGGAAATTAAGAATGAAAGGAAAGGATCTTACCAGAACAGATGAAGCCGGGGCAATGTTCGCCGAGCTCAGAAATCGGTTGCAACAGCAAAGAAAGCTTCACAAGAATGGGAGATTAAGGACAGTTCCAGAAGAGAGATCGAAACAATGGCAGATTCGAAGAAGAAAGAGCTTCGGAGAGAGAAAGAGCAAGAAATCAGAATGAAAAAAGCGAAGGAAAAATAGAGGCAAAAAAGAGTTTTGTCAAAAATTTGAAACGGCGGCAAAGTTAGGGCAATTATTACGCCTAGAGCAACGCAGGCGTCAGACGGCGCAGACAAATGACAGACAGCTTTCAGGCGCGTCACAGACACGCTCCAATGAAAACAAAACACGTGAAAAGGAACGGTTAGATATGCATGACAGCTCATGCGCGTGGAAAAGTACGATCGAAACCTTGTTCTCCGAAGAGAACACGTCGGCTGGAAGAGGATTATCTCGGCTAAACAGTTTTTGAGCCATTACTCAGAAAGGGTCCCCAAATATCAGAATGAATGAGATCAAAGGGCGCAAGAGAAACAGAATCACTTTTATTAAACGACAAAGCAGGTTGTTTTGCAAGTTGACAGGACACACAATTGAAAGCATCAGAACTTACAGTACCCAAATGACCACTAGAAATTAAAGACTTCAAACGACCAACAGAAAGATGGCCCAAATGATAGTGCCAAAGCTGAAAATGAGATAAAGGAGGAGCAGTGGTAGCAATGGTAGGAGCAGTGATTTGAGAGGAATTCGGAACATGAAGATGGATAAGTTCGTAGAGACGTCCTTGCTTACGGCCTATCCCAAGAGTTTGCCTGGTCCGAGGGTCCTGCACCAAACAACCAGTATGGGAAAAGGTAACAGTTAGACCATGCTCACATAATTGACTAATGGAGATAAGATTTAAAGTGAGAGCATGCATAAGATATACATGGGATAAAGATAAGTGAGAGGTGGAAACAGACCCAACATGACTTACAGACAGAAGAGATCCATCAGCAGTATGGATAGAAGGAACAGGAGGAGTCGAAGAGAGAGGAGTAAAAATAGTAGGATCAAAGGTCATGTGATTACAACAAGCGGAGTCAAAATACCAGGAAGTGTTACCTGCGGTGGTAGACAAACCAGTAGATGGAGGAGTACCGGAATGCTGCCAAAAATGTTGAAACATGGCTTCAACATCGGTATGAGAGAAGACCGGAGTGGAAGGATCTACAGGGACAGAAGAAGGTGAATCTTCAGAGGCGGCAGCAGCAGTGCGTGGAGCAGGCATGTTTTGAAATGGAGTCCCAGAACGGTGAGAGTTGCTGCGGGAAAAATTCCCGGTGGAAGGACCATGGCGAGAGGCACGGGTAGGATTGCGGAAGCAATCTTGTTGGAGATGACTGGGGCCAGTCTTGTTGCAAAATCGACAAAGACGAACAGGACAATAAACCAGAAGATGAGTCGATGGAAGATTGCGGTTGTGACAATAGTTGCAGGTAGTGGACCGCTGTGGTGAAGGAGAACTCCGAATCTGGGGAGTAGCAAGAACAGAGTCCACAGGGTGTGGATGGAGAGTACCAAACCTGGTTTCCTCGGACAGGAGTTCAGAAACGGCTTGCTCAAGAGTGGGTAAAGGAGTGCGATGTAGGAGAGATGCGCGGACGGGCTCAAAACGAGGAGTGAGAGCCATGAGAAACTGAACCAAGCGCTGTTGGTCACGGTAGGTAGTAAACAAGGCAGCATCCTCAGTATGAGGCCATGGAGGCTCAGAAAGAGTGAGTTGATCCCAAACATAATATATTTGGGAGAGGAAATCATTAATGGTCTGAGTGTTTTCTTGGCGCATACGGTAAAGATGACTCAGAAGCTGATATTGGTGAGCAAGACCGGTAGTCTGATAGCGTTCTTACAAAAAATCCCAGATGGCCTTGGCTGGAGAGGAAGCAGACTCAAGTTGGAACCTACCAAACTGAAGGCTGATGGATGTAATAGAAGTATTGCGAAGCCAGGTGATGATCTGATAGTTTTTACTATCCCAATCTTCTAGTCGGTCGATATATTTGGCAGCGGAGTCCGTGGCAGCGGATTCCGTGGTTGCTGGGACTGGTTTGCACACATCCCCAGTAATGATACGCCAAAGTTTCTTGCCTTTGAGGAAGCCAGACATGGCTTGTGCCCAAAGGACATAATTAGTCCCGTCAAGAATAACGGAAATAGGGTGATTAGAGGAATCCGGGTGATCCATGAGGGAAAAATAGCACAATGGAGGTAGAATCTGAAAAAACCGAGGTTACCAGTGAATTTAGAAGACCGAAATTAGTGGGAAAAAGAGTGAAACGACCCAAAATATGACCACAGAGGCACAGAAATGAGAGGCAAAGGGCGCGGCACACGTTAGCAAGAAAGGGCGCGACGCACGTTAGCAAAACAGGCCAGGCAGTGCACCGTAGCAGAAAGGGCTGACGTGTGCTGACGTCAGAAACATGCGGCACACGTTAGCAAGGTAGTGCGCGGTGCACGTTAGCACGGGATAGTGTGGAAGACGCGTGGAGCGCGTGTGAGGCGGAAGGCGGAGGCAGGCGACGCGCCGTTCACAGTAGTGGCGCGTGAGAGCGCGTGTAACGTCTGATTGGGCTGAAATTGGTGGCGTTGGAATCGTCCGGAGGAGACGAAGGCTCTGGTGTGGTGAAAAATGTATTTTAGAGATGGACAAAAAAGGGATACAGATCTGGTGTGGTGAAAACTGTATTTCAGAGATGGACGAAAAAAGGATACAGATGAAATGCAATCTACAGAAAAAATATGTTGGAAGAAGAGGCTAGGTAGAAAACCTGTGCTCTGATACCATATAAGAAATTGAGAGAGATTGAGAGAGCAAATATTAGCTCTATATTTTTTATGTATATTGCAACCAAATGGAACCTCCATTATATAGGAGATGATTTACAAGACAAAATGATGAACAAAGGAAATATACAAATGAAAGGCCACCGAAAGATAGCTGAAAGCAAAAGCAAAAGAAGGTGTCTATCTGTGCTAGGCTAGCAACAACTCAGCTGTTTGCATTGTCGTATTAATATAGTGTTTTTGTACTTGGTAGTTTCAGAACACGCAGTCAGTGCAGTGCTAATCCGAGAGGAAAAAGGGGAGCAAAAGGCTGTTTACTATGTAAGCAAAACCTTGGCCAGCGCAGAAACAAGGTATCTACCACTGGAGAAATTAATGCTAGCCTTAGTAACGGCTTCAAAGAAGTTGAACCATTACTTTCAGGCGCACAAGATTGTGGTCCTAACAGAGCATCCACTGAAGTCCTTGTTGCAACAAGGAGACTTAACAGGAAGGATAGCAAGATGGGCAGTAGCCCTGTGTCAGTATGACTTGGAGTTCAGGTCGAGAACAGCAATTAAAGGCCAAGTTTTGGCCGACTTCCTGGCAGAATTCACGCCCGAAACCATCGAACATCGGGCTCCGTTGAGCCAGGATGAGCATTGTCCCAGCAAGCAAGGAGAATCCCAGGCAAAGGCAAAAGAGCAAAGGAAGGAAAAACTGAGACCTTGCAGCATCTGCATCGGCGACTCATTCAGACTGTTTGTCGATGGAAGTTCGAACCGACAAGGAGCGGGGGCAGGAGTACTGCTGATATCTCCAGATGGAGAAATAGTAGAACAGTCTATCCGTTTGGGGTTCAAAGCCTCAAACAATGAGGCAGAATATGAAGCATTAATTGCAGGGCTAAAGCTGGCAGCAGCAGCAGAAGCAGGTGAGGTAATTGTTTTTTGTGATTCACAACTCATTGTTAACTAGTCAACAGGAGAATTTGCAGCTAGGAACGAAAGAATGTCGACATATACAAAGGAAGTCATCAGATTGGCAGCACTATTTCAGAACTGCAGATTACTCCAACTTAGCCGAGATGATAACACCCACGCCGACGCGTTGGCTAACCTAGCCAGTTCAATTCAAACTGGAAAAACAAGGACAATTATGATCGACTACATGTCGGCCCCGAGCATAGAACAACAGAGCACCGAACAAGAAGCAATGTGCGTGGACTTAGGACCAAGCTGGATGGATGCAATCATTGCATTCCTAAAAGAGAGGAAGTTGCCAGAAGACCATAAGGAAGCACATAAAATCAGACTGAAGTCGGCCAGATTCAGTCTAACAGCAGAAGGCCATCTCTACAGGAGGTCCTTCACTGGGCCGCTTTTAAGGTGCGTACACCCTTTACAGGTTGAAGATTTTCTTTACGAAATTCATGAAGGAATTTGTGGAAGCCATGCTGGGGGCAGATCATTAGCCCACAGGGCGATTACCCAGGGGTATTGGTGGCCCTACATGCAAAAGGATGCCGAAGCCTAAGTGAAGAAGTGCGAACAATGCCAAAGGTTTGCACCTTTGATACATCAGCCAGCTGCCGACCTGAACCCAGTATCCAGCCCTTGGCCGTTTGCCCAATGGGGCATGGACCTGGTTGGACAACTTCCCCAGGCAACTAGACAGAGAAAATACTTGCTGGTAGCAACAGATTACTTTACAAAATGGATAGAGGCAGAACCTCTTGCCAAAATACGAGATGTGGACGTCAAGAATTTTATATGGAAAAACATTATCACCAGATTTGGGATTCCAAGAGTAATAGTTGCCGACAACGGAACACAGTTTGATAGCAAACTCATCAAGAACTTTTGTGCAAAATTCAAAATAAAGAATTATTTCTCAACACCAAGTTTTCCTCAAAGCAATGGGCAAGCAGAGGCATCCAACAAAGTAATTCTGGATGGAATAAAGAAGAGGCTGCAGGCAGCAAAAGGAAAGTGGGTAGACGAGTTGCCCAACGTACTTTGGACATATCGGACTACGCCAAGAAGATCAACAGGAGAATCCCCCTTTGCCATGGCTTATGGCACAGAAGCAGTCATCCCATTGGAGATCGGCATCCCAGGGATCAGAACCCAGGGAGTAGAGAGTGGCACCAATGACGTACTCTTAGCCCGAGATCTGGATTTGTTGGAAGAACGAAGAGAGAAAGCTGCAATTCAGCTCGCAGT
>NW_021027390.1:804797-824588 GCF_004153795.1 Camellia sinensis | reverse complement strand
GGCAAAACCACCTCTGGACAGAGGTCATGCAGGTCACAAAACTCATTATAAATGGCCTGGAGCATGGCTTTGAAACATGCAAATAGGGGCTCCTTTGGAAGGCCAAGAAAGTTAGTAAAGAGAACAAAGGGTGAGAGGGTCACCCTTCTTTGATTTTGAGGCTCAAAGACACATGTTAGCCTCTAAAAATCCACTGGATTTCAGTGGCTAAAAGGCCAAACCAAGGCCAACACAAATGCTCTAAAGCGTAGCTCAAAACATGAGGAAATGAAGCATGCAAGGGGGTAGATGACCCCCAACAGAAAAATGGTCTTAAACAAAAATGTTTAGAAGATCAAAACAAGACTTTTTTCAGTTTATGACAAAGCCTAAATATGCTTTCTAATAAAGCTAAACTATGAAGCAAAACAATGTCAAAAAGAGGGAAATGGAGTGTTACCCTTGTAGAGAAGAGAGCCAGCAGCTTTTGGACCAATGTAGCAAGCTTTCAATCTCTAAAAATCAGCTCCAAGGTGTTTAGAGTGGTAGTGGAGGTGTTAGGATAGGACGTGGTGCGTGATAGACCAAGAACTATGGAGTTTTATAGGCAAAAGAGAGAGATATGGAGAGAGAAGTGTATAAGCTTTAGACACAAAAATCTCAACCCTTGCAAGTGGAGAGGAGAGTCTCTCTTATAGAAGAAGAGGTCCAAGGCTTCTTGGAGAAGCCTCAAGCAAAGGGACCAAACTTCTAAAAGAAGCTAAACCAAAAGGGTCAAGCTTCTTGAGAAAGGGTCAAACTTCCTCAAGAAGCTTAACAAAAGGTCAAGCTTCTCTTAGAAGCCAAGAAAAAAGGGCCAAAGCTTCCTTAAGAAGACAAACAAAATGGTTAAATCTTGGAGGATGGGGCAAATGCCTCCCAGTTGGCACAACTGTATGCAACTCAGGAAGGCCAAAAAGGAGATGGCTGGCTGACCAGTTCAAGTGGTCAGCCGACCACTTTCCCTGGTTGGCCGACCAGGAGTCAAAAGGGTCAACAAGAAAAAGTGGTCGGCCATGCCAAAAAAGGTGTCCTCCCAGGTATATGCAACACAGTGGTGGTATGGGAGACCAGAAAATGTGGCTCAAAAGTGAGGGAGACCAAGGGATCAAAAGGGTCAAGCACCAAAGGTGGTTGGCCATACCAAATAGGTGGCCTCCCAAATGAATGTAACACAATGGTGATATGGGAGACCATAAATTATGGCCCAAAAGTGAGGGAGACCACCTCTTTAACAAGAAAACCGGGCGGCGAAAAGAAAAGTGGTCTCCAAGAAGAAAAGGTGGTCTCCCACCGTACTACCACCTTTCTAACAATGAAACTAGGGTCTATGCCAAAAATGAACCCTAAACAATGCGAAACGAGGGTTCGGGGGTCAAAACGCGCAGCGGGGGGCCCCGAAAACTGGCTGTTAAGCGCCGAAAGTGGTGTGCGACCCCGAAGGTGGTCTCTCGGGCCACAGTGTCCCTCTAGGGAGAGGAAACAAAGTGTGTGCCAAAAATCGGAGAAAACGGAGGTAGTTAAGCAGTCCCGAACCGAGGCGCGCAGCCGACGGCTCCGAAAACAGGAAACTGGTCTCCAAACGGGAAAAGTGGTCTACGACCACGAAATGTAGCCTGCGGCCACTGAGAGATGGTCTATGAGACCTCTCCTTCCCTTTGGGAAGAGAAAAACAGAGAAAATAGGACCTGGTTTGCAAACCGAGGCAAAGCACAAAAGAGCCCCGAAGTTCGGAGGCAAGGCTCTCAGCTGAGACTCCGCAACCTCAGAAGGAGCACAACATGTGCAATCACCGAGCGCACAATCGATGACATCTGAGTCTTAAGGTCGGTCAAAAATGGGGTGTCTACAGTTGCCCCTCTTTGACAGAACTCGAAAGTCGTAAGTGACGGGAGTAAATGTCAAAGCCCAGAGACGACCCATTTTTGACAAGGCCGAACACTTAGACAAACAGGTGAGATAACAAGAGATGGCCCGCAGGCGTGGGCCAAAATGCAAGGGACATGCACAAAACTGAACATAACTCGTGATCATGCAAAGACAGCTGTAACGAAGCATAACATGCAACAGTTTTAAGCAAGAATACACAAGTCTAACTACATTACATGCAGAAAGGGTGTAAGAGAATTACTGCAATTCTCACTGTGAATACAGTGTGCATGTGTGATAGATACACAGAGCGAACGTGTGATAAATACACGAGGTGAGCATGTGTGGTAAATACACAAACCGGATGTAGTGTGATGGATACACAAAAAGGTGAACACAAAGTGTGATAGATGCACTAAGTGAACAAGGTATGATAGGTACACAAGGTGAGTGTAGTGTGATAGATGCACAAGGCGTGAACAGGGTGTGATGGATACACAAAAAGGTGAACACGAAGTGTGATAGATGCACTAAGTGAACAAAGTATGATAGATACACTAAAGGTGAACACAAAGTGTGATAGATGCACTAAGTGAACAAGTATGATAGATATACTAAAGGTGAACACAAAGTGTGATAGATGGCACTAAGTGAACAAGTATGACAGATATACTAAAGCTGAACACGAAATGTGATAGATGCACTATGTGAATAGGTGTGATGGATACACTGAAGATGAACACAAAGTGTGATAGATGCACTAAGTGAACAAGTATGATAGATATACTAAAAGTGAACACAAAGTGTGATAGATGCACTAAGTGAACAAGTATGATAGATATAATAAAGGTGAACACAAAGTGTGATAGATGGAACTAAGTGAACAAGTATGATAGATATACTAAAGGTGAACACAAAGTGTGATAGATGGCACTATGTGAACAGGAGTGATGGATACACTAAAGGTGAACACAAAGTGTGATAGATACACTATGTGAACAGAGTATGATAGATACACTAAAGGTGAACACAAAGTGTGATAGATGCACTAAGTGAACAAGTATGATAGATATACTGAAGGTGAACACAAAGTGCGATAGATGCACTATGTGAACAAAGTATGATAGATACACTAAAGGTGAACATAAAGTGTGATAGATGCACTAAGTGAACAAGTATGATAGATATACTGAAGGTGGACACAAAGTGTGATAGATGCACTAAGTGAACAGAGTATGATAGATATACTAAATGTGAACACAAAGTGTGATAGATGCACTATGTGAACAGAGTATGACAGACATACTAAATGAATAAGTGTGGTTACTAAATGAATGGAGTGTGGTTGCTAAATGAATGGAGTGTGGTTGATACACTAAGTGAAAGGAGAGAGTGAAGTGTGATTGATACACTAAATGAATGAAGTGTGATTGATACACTAGAGCAAATGAAGAGAGTGACGTGTGATTGATACACTATATAAATGAGAGTGAAGTGTGATTGATACACTAAATGAACGAAGTGTGATGGATACACTAAATAAAGAGAGTGAAGTGTGGTTGATACACTAAATAAATGATCTTAAACGGAACTTCTTTTAATGAACCGTACATACAATATCGCCTGGTTGTGCCAGTTTCAAATGAACCGTACATACAATATCGTGTATGAATGAGAAAGAAACTTGATAGGTACAATGCAATACATGCATGATGTTTAAGGAATGCAATAAACAAACCTAGCGGTGCTTTAAGAAGCACCTCACGGGGTGAGTGGCGATGAACTGCTCTACTCTGACGGGGATCTCCCTTCGTGCACTTCGAACACTTACCTTCAACTCACAGTACAAAGGCTCTGAGATACTGACAAGGGTTCTTCACGTAGAACACTTTGGATGCTGCCTTTCTTCCTGATCATATTCACAACTTTCCTTATTCTCCAACGGGGTGACAGACTAAGTTGGTTCAGTATCCAGAATTGAGATGCATACATGCAATCTCAACCTATGGGGCTTCCATACAGATTTCAAGCCGAGGACACGCCTCTGGGTATTTAAACCAAACTTTAGTCTCGGAAATCTTGAACCTTTGCGTTCTAGGCAACAGCCATTCGAACTCTAGTTTCCACCGTCGCAGTTGGTCTCCTAGGAACTCATTGCGAACACAGCCAAGATGCCTCTAGCAAGGAATGGTACTCAGGGAGAGCGCTTCTGATCGCCCTTCTAGCTTGAAGTAGACTTGATCTTGAGCTTGAGGTAGAGGCACACTCATACTTCGGAGCATTGGCAAGACCTGAAGAGGTATACACAGAATGCAATCTTGGAACTTACTGAAGTTAAAACAAACTCAGATGCTCGACATTTCTTCTTTTCTCTTGCTTTGTAGTCTGGAACCTATATAGCTTCAGATAGGTCCTGGCTTTACTGTTCTGACATGACCTAGGTTGAACCCTGCGATTTTATGAAAGAACGAATCCTGTTTTGCACAAATGTAGAGAATGGCACAACACCTTGAGCACAAAACAAATTATTTTGAAATTGAGAAATGAGTTCTTGACCGGGGTATTGAGCCTACGACTAAACATAGCGCACTATGACTCAACAACGAAAAACAAAAGGTAAAGAACCTAAACACATCGAGTAACACTCGAAACGACTCAAAACAAGAATCGAGATAAAACAAAAAGACACGACATGCAGACATGCACAGGGAGCCTGTTTCTCTGGGTATTATTTCCCACCCTTTCTCATTTGTGATTCTCACATCACTCGGCCCTCAAGCTCGGTTTTTCTCTCAAAACCCTTTCCTCGCTTTTTCTCTCAGGGCACATCTCTTTATTCTTTAATCTCTCATTTTTTATCCCTCCCCTGGGTGGTTGATGGGTAAGCATGAAGTTGTGGGCTCTTGCCCCTAGCATGCTACTAGATTCTCTTTCTTCTGCTCACAGCCAGTGAGTTCCTCCCACAGAGGGGTTGTGCTAAGACTGGGTATGTAGCAAATCTGTAGCTGACATTGGTTGACGAGGCTCTGCTGGGGAGTTTGGACGTGATCGGATCTGTCCAGATGAGGGAGTGGAATATCCTGATCCATTCCAGTTCATGCTTCGCACTTGATATGATACCTCGCTGCTTGGAGGATGAGAGTGCTTTTCGGCCCTTTATTGTTAGCTTCAGTTGCACCCCTTTCTGGCAAGTAGAGTGCCCTTCTTGGCAAGTATGGTGCCTTTTCTGGAAAATGCATGGACAACGGGGAAAAGACAGGACACTTGACTCAATTGTGCCCCTAGTTCATCATTTTGACCATTTTTTGTTTTTGGCTTTCTACTAAAACAATTTTGACCAAAATGAGAGTTAGATTAACATGCTTGTTCAATTTTCTAATTTAAAATCATGCAAGTCAGGCTATGAGCACTGAAAATTTTCCTTTTTTGGGTCCAAGAAATGGTCCAGTTTTGAAAAATGGAATACTTTTCGAGAAAATCAGTCAACCTCAGTAAAAATTCTCAAAACTGTTTTTACAAATGGCCACTGCTCAACGAGCGCAGAATTTACTCTTGAGATACACAACCTCAGATCCGAAGGAAAATTGCCCCTTGCTTAAAGGACACTGCATGGCAACGGAAAGTTGCCCCTTGTTTGAATAAGACCGTGGCACACTTTATGGCAACGGAAAGTTGCCCCTAGTCTGACTAGCGCCGCAGCACATGGCAACCAGTCCTCACTAGCGCTGCAGCACATGGCAACTAGTCCTCACAGTGACAATTACAACCAAATTCGCGGATACAGAGAAGACAAAGATGACCAAAACCATCACATGGACACAGTCGGATTTGAAGTGTTTTACGGCTGGCCTTCAGAGTGAAGTTGCCTACATATCCCAAAGATGGGAATCAAGCCTTACGTAGTTCGGGGTAAGGTACACTTGGGTATTAACCTCTCCTTTTGCGCTCTAACTTTTGCCAAGGCCGCCCTTTCTGGGTTTTCAACCTTGCGAGCTTTGTTCTTCTCTTCTTTTCAATTCTTTTCATTTCTTTTCTTTTTCATCTTTCTTTTTCATTTTCTTCATTTTTTCTTCTTTTCTTTTCTTTTTTGCATTTTTCACTTTTTGTTCTTTTTCTTGCTCTAACTTTTGCCTGGGTCGTCCTTCCGAGTTTTCTGCCCAGCGAGCCTCTCAAGGGTAAAAGTGTAGCTTTGTCCATGTCAAATGGTTTTGAGATCCTGAAGTCATCTGAATCCAGGAGAATGGCTGCTGTTCACTAATGATGTAAAAGTCCATCCACTGGAGGGTGAATTTGCCCCTAGTGTTGTGGATAGGAACTTGGTTGTCCTTCAGCAATACTTTCTTCTTTCCCTCTTTTGGGATGTGGCATTCTTGCCAGTCTTCCCTGGTTTGCACAAAAGACTCATCTTTGACTCTTTGAGCGCATTTGACATTTTTACCCCCAGTTCAAGGGTTGCTTTTGATCTAGCTTCGCAAGCTTCCTTTGATCACATCTGATATTCTCGCCCTTAGTTCATGGGCTACTTCTGATCCAGCCACACAGGCCTTACATGGTGGTTGACCGTTGAACATTCTGAATCTAAGTTCAAGGTTCGAAAGCAAGGGGTCGAATCTCGAGACTGAGAGCGATCCTAGGCTGCACAATCTCAAGAGTGATTCCACACAAGTCTTCGCAGGACCGCACAAATATATTTTTTTTAAGAAAACGAAAAATCGCTCGCACTGAAGACAGTGTAGAACCAATCTGGATCAAGCCAGGGTCCTTCTCAGTACTCACATTAACAAACATGATTTCATTCATTAAGGGCTTAGCATGCCTCTCTTTCTTCTCAATTGATCAAATTTTACAAAACCCGAGGAGTTCCTCCATCTTCGTTTTCATCACAGTGTTCAAAAAAGTTTTGAAAAACTTAGGTCAATGCAATGAGTTTGAGGCACAAAAAAGTAGGCGAAAAGTACTACCGTTTCATTCAAATTTTTGGCACAACTGGCGTAAGGTAGAAGCAAACACAAGGGTGTGAAAATCACTTCCGTTTCATTCAGATATGTTGGCACAACTGGCTCCCCGGCAGAAACAGACTCAAAAGAAAACAAAAGGACAAACACAAAACAAAATAGTGATATCCGAAGTAACACCCCCAGAATCACCCGACTTCTGTACAACAGGACTGACTCGATACAACAAGACAGACCCTTAATCAAAAAGACTGACTCAAAACAAAGAGACAGACTCAAAACAAAACCACAGAATTAACTCAACACCCAAGTCAGAAGCTACAAAAACCAGCATTCGCAAATGCTCAAAATAGTACGTGCCACACGCCACATCTGGAGTAAACTGAGTACCGCCCGCAGGTGGTTCATCCCCTGATCACATATTTGCACTATCCCCAACGTTCACTGATCCAGTGGCGATAGACTTTGCTGAGCTGGTGCGGCGATGATCTTGTTGTCAAACAGATCCTGTACATCATGGTGCAGACGAAAGCAACTGTCAGTGTCATGACCGGTTTGTTGATGGTAGGTGCAGTACTTGGTCTGGTCATGCTTTGAAGGGAGAGGATCAGGTAGAGGTCCTTGTTCCAACGGTTTCAGATATCCTTTCCGGAGTAAGGCCTTTTCTAGAGCCTTTGACAAAGGCATATAAAGTGGGGTAAAAACCCTCTTGACTCGAGGTGGATATTTGATTTTTTGTGAGTTACTTCCGGACGCACCGGTGAATGGGGTAGTTGTTTTTGATGTGGTGGTGGTGACCATGTCCACTTCAGAAGATCTTGCAGCTACATCACCATTGGTGGTCGCATTTGAACTGCGGGAAAACACCCTCCTGGGTTGCACCTTCTCCTGGTCAATGAGGCCCTGCTTCATAGCATCCTCAATTTGTACCCCCATCTCATGTAAATCTAGAAAGGTGGGGAAGGGGAGAACAATCATTTTCTGCATAAGCTTGGGCTAGAGATTGCACACAATCATCCGAATCTGATCTTTGTCAGTGGGCCTAGTGGTCATCATTGAGGCCTTGGCTCTCCATCTCGTCACGAACTCTAAGAAACCCTCATTTGGTTCTTGGCGGGTGACTTCGAGATCACGAGTTGTGACCCCGATCTGTGTGTTGTAGGAGTATTGAGTAATAAAGGCCTCAGCCAGCTCTTCCCAGTTTTGTTTCACAGAGTCCTCCAATTTCGCATCCCAGATTGCGGCTATCCCAGGCATGGTTCAGCCAAAAAGAGACAACTTTTGAGCTGTGGTCAAACCCATTGGCCTCATGATACCAGAAAATAGGTGGAGGTGCACCCTTGGGTCTCTAAAGCCGTCAAAACGATCGATATACAGCATTTTGAATCTGTCCGGCAGCATCACAGCTGCATCGGTATACCCATCCTCGATGTCCGGAATGGACTTGACGCCCTGAGATTTCTTGAACAGCTTTTCAAGCTTGCTCACCTTCAATGCTGTGGGGTCCACCTCAAACTCAAAGGGAGAGTCCGGTTGATTGATAGGCGTAGGTGCCTTGGATAGTTGAGGTAGAATCGGGGGCAGAGCCAACCCTATCGGAATGTCCGTCTCTCCTTGGACATTTGGTGCCTCCCCAGGTGTCGGAACTCCTGGTGGGAGAGGAGCTTGGTGTGAAACAGATGCTCCAGTTTGCTGCTGTAGCCGGGTAATTAGCTGTGCCTGTTGGGCCATGACAACGGCCTGCTGTTTGGCAAATTCTGCTTGACGAACAGCGTCCTCCTGCATGGTTTTCATGCTCTCCTAGAGCTGACGCACCATGTCTTCCATCCCTGACATATTGCCCCTTGACATACTGAACTGATCTAACTGACCTATCGGTATATCTGTCTCGGTAAAAACAGATATCTCAACCCAACTGCGCACAGGTGAGATGGATAATGACTACTGATCTGAGGACTATTGAACTGGTGATCTATGCCTGATTGGCCCTTTTACCCGGCCTCTGGCAAAGGAACACTGATTTCCCTTGAATTGAATCTCTGACCTGACAAAGTCTATCAGCACAAGTCCGATGAACCTCGGGGGATATTGGAGCCTTCTGAAGCTACGGTTCCACGACTACCTAGCAAAAGAGAAAACATGCAGCATCTCAACCTGATTTCACCAAAACAGATATGAGCGGCCGAATAACTGTGCTCTCTACTTAATTCTGTCCAAGATTATGCCTGTAAACTAATACCCCCAAGTCAAACTGATTCCCCACATACTGATGCCCTCAGGCCTGATACCCAGACTTGCAAACTGATATACACAGCCTTGCAAAGACACACTCTGACAGCACATAGCAGGCAAATGAGAGCCAAAACACCCCTATGTTGGGGTAGGATTTCCCTATCCTATTTTGTCAGGAGCTAGGGTTTCACTACGCATGCAGCGGTTTCAAACAACCTACAATCGGGTAAGCAACCTGTTCTAGTTTGGAATGGTCCGTATGGATTCCGAATATGCGCTTGGTTGAATGGTCGAAAAGGGTGCCCCGATAAAATCGGGGTTTGTGTTCCCGTCGTGGCAGAGCACGCAACCGGTCAGCCTTATGGCACGCTTCGCAAAACAAGCCTCCGGCAAACCGTTCAGGAATAGCATACGGCAAACACGGTGTCCTAGGCACACCAATGCAAAAGCAATGCAAAGAAACACATAAGTGTAATCAAAACAAGATATCATGAGTTCGAGTCAAGTTCTCTAACTCCCCAGCAGAGTCGCCAGAAACTGTAGACGTCCCCAAATGTCCTGGGAGGGAAATCCCCCGTTTTGTTCGTTTAGGCTCACTACAGTTCAGGACTCAAATGTCACGGTCCTGTATCTAATCTCGCAGAGTGCAATGCAAGACCGATGAATCATCAAAGAGTCCAAATCTGGCAAATCATTTTTGAAAACAGATTTTTTGAAAGAAGTGCCAAACATGGACTGCTTTGCCAGATACAGAGTCGCCCCCTAAATATTTTATTTTGGGAAATTTAGGAAACCTTGACTTGTTGCCAAAAGGCCACGTGTCCGTCATCACCAAAGTTGCCTCGGCTCGAGAACTTAGATACGATTGGGGAAGGTCACTTCGTGAGCACCCCTGCTCGCCCGGTCAAAGATCGGCCTCTACTAACCGTGATATCGAGTTTTGAAAACATTATGCATTCTTATTTCGGTTATTAGCCTAATTTACTACGTGATGCGCACAGCATACAAGTATAGACTGGATCGCCTGAATTGGAACAACACATCTCATGTTTGTTTATTTTGAAAATGGTTGATGGTGCTACCCGCAAGTAGGTTAAGATGTGGATTTGCCACCCTCGGGTGGGCTTAGAAAACGTGATGGTTTGCCACTCTCAAGTGGGCTTTAAAACTCATAGTCAATGCATTATTCCAATTCTGATAATCCAACCTTCACCTACAGGCATTCAGGCAGTTATATCACATAAGCACATAGCCTTATGGTAAGCATGCTATCATGGCAGTCACTCACACACATGCAAGGATGCTAAAGCATAAACACTTACCGAGTACTCCAAGCCAAAACAGAAATTATGTTAGAAATCCATGCATGATCCTAACTATGTTGAAATGCCTAATGCAACACATGCAGGAATGCAACTACAATAGGCTCGGCTATTCTAAACATGGCATGTGAAATGCTACAACTAACAAGTATTCAACTCGGAATTGAATACAATGCAGTTAGTATGATGCGCCGAGCCCGGTGCATGCAAGACAGATGGATGATGCAAACATGCTGTCATACTGTATGCTAATTAAAACATGCCCTAATCTAACCATCATAAGCTGGTAAATAAAAGGGAGAAAGACGTGGGGTTGGAAGACATACATCACATAGATGCACACTTATTACAATTGTGCCCTTGCTCGGAGGGTCTGAATAAATAATACAGTCCGAATAAATAATTAACTACTCTAGCTAATTAAATATTACAAAACCCTAATTAATTAACAAATTAACTAGGAAAGCAAAATAAACAAGTATGCAAATCCATGGATCTCCTCAACTCTGTTCCGAATGATGAAAGATGCATGCATGCTCGCGTCGCCTCGTCGGAAAATTCCTCGCGATGCCCTGATTTGCCTCTGTTTGCAATTAATCCCGGAATGCTGTGCAAGGCTCTATAAGGCTGCTGATTTTTGGTTTGCTGCAACAAAGAGCAAGAAAGGGGCATGGCAAAGTATTTTTACATATGTATGCGCACCTCGATCCTCGTGCCACCAATCACGCATCTCGATGCTGTAGACGCGCCCGTGGGCCTCATGCTACAGTTCGGACTCGATTTGTGTCACGGTTCTTAATCTGAACCAAAGAGTCCAAATCCAGCAAATCGTTTTGAGAAACAGATTTTTTGAAAAGAAGTGCCAAACATGGACTGCTTTGCCAGATACAGAGTCGCCACCTAAATATTTTTTAAATGGGGAAATTTAGGAAACCCTGACTCGGTGCCAAAGGCCACGTGTCCGTCATCACCAAAGTTACCTCGGCTCGGGAGCTTGGGTACGATTGGGGAAGGTCAGCTATGAGCACCCCCTCTCGCCTGATCCGAAGATCGGCCTCTACTAACAGTGATATCCATTTTTGAAAACGTTATGTGTTCTTATTCCGGTTAATAGCCTAGATTTACTATGTTATGCGTACGGCAAACAAGTATAGACTAAATCACCTAAATTGGAACAAAACATTGCATGTTTGTTTTGAAAATGGTTTGCTACTCACAAGTAGGCTAAAATGCAAGTTTTGCCACCCTCAAGTGGGCTTTAGAAAAGATGGTTTTGCCACTATCTAGTGGGCTTAAAACTCACAGTCTTAATGCATTATTCCAATTTAGGTAATTCAACCTCTATCCACAGGCATTCAAGCAGTTATATCACATAAGCAGCTAGCCTCATTGTAATCATGCTGTTATGGCAACACTCACACACATGCGGTATGCTAAAGCATAAATGCTTACCGAGTACTCCGAGCCAAAACAAAAACTAGTTAGTAATCATATGCATGATCCTAGTTCATGTTAAGATGGCTAATGCAACACATGCAAAATGCAACTAAGATAGGCTCGGCTAATCTACAATGACATGTGAAATGCTACAACTAACACGTATTCAATTTGGAATTGAAGTACAATGCAGTTAGTATGATGTGCCGAGCCCGATACATGCAAGACAAATGTATGGATGCACGCATACATAGCATAAGGTATGCTAAATTAAATATGCCCTAATACTAACCATCGAAAGTAGGTAAGTAAAAGGGAGAAAGAAGTGGGGATTGGAAGACATGCACACACGCACCCACACTTATTACAAATTCGCCATCGCTCGGAGGGACCAAAAGAATAATACAATTAATTAACTACGAGCTAACTAATTATTACAGTCCGTTAACTAGTTAAGCAAATTAACTGATCTAGGAAAACAGTAAACAGCCTTGGAAAGAGGGCCCCATGCAATGTATGAGCGGTTCCGCTCGGAAATTCACTGCCGTGCACAAGTTTGCCTCTGCTTTGACTGTTCTGCTTCTCTAAAAATTGCACAACTCCCAAGGTTGCTTCTCTGAGTGTTGTGGGACACTACCGGCTTAGTGAGATCATCACCGGCCATTTAGAATGGTCATCGGCTAAAAATTATGCTCTCGGCCAAACACTCTTTGCCGATCGGCACTCGACACTGCCGGCCGGCCAATTCTTCCTGGTTTGACAGCAGCAGAGGACAAAACATGGCATGGCAGTGCATTTCAAGCAAATGTGTGCACAACCACACCCTTTATCATGTTTATGACTCAAAGGAGGATGGTGCTTGACCCTCGGACCACCAATCGCGCATTTCAATGCGTGATGGCCCAAGAAACCAAGTTGTGCATTTCCATTTCAAATGACATGCAAGCCAATTAAACACATAAAGCCCAACCTCTATCATACTCAATTCAAGAGGCAAAGCATGCATGCTCTATGCAATGCAACCTAGGCATGGAGGCTAAGTATGCAACATGAACATGAGGACAAGTATACAAGTTAGCATACATGCAAAGTGTAATCTTAACCATGCACACATGCAAGGCATGTAACATGTTAGGAAACTTAGCAAGAAATGCATGCCAAATGCAACACCAATTAAACATGCAACAAAATGTCATGAGCCAAGTACCTAAGCATACAAACATGCATGCAAACATGGTTGAATACCTAAGCATATAGAAGCAACTTTCAAGCACACTTAAAAGGGGCAAACATTGGCACATAGCATACATGATAAGCTTTGAAAAACATGTAGAAGATGATGCCAAATCAACCTACCAATGCAAGCAAAGCATGCATCCAAGCCCAAGGACTTAAACTATGATCATATGACACACGAAGCAAATGATCAAAGTGAATCAAAACAGTCCCAAATCATGCCAAATTAAGGTCAAAGACAAACCTAGATGGCATCTAAATGGCCTATACATGGAAGCATACAAAAGGGGCCAAACATGGAGCATAAGATACCAACGTCTTAAAGCATTAAAGGAGCATCAAATGCAAGCATACAAGCATGCTATAGGGTCTGAAATGGCATGATAAATGGTTCCAAACCACTGAAACAAAGCAAGTAAAGCATGCTAGGGGGGTCAACACTCAAGGCCTACAAGGGAGATTGCATGGTAGCTATACAAAGGAAAGCATGGATGACCCAAACGACTAAAAACAGACCTTAAGCACACTAAAACATGCATAAAAGCTTCACAAAGCTAAGCCAAAATAAGTAAGCATAGCGGTGTAAGTGCTAGATACATGTTAAGGCAGTTTCATGGCATTACAAGACAAGTATGCAAAGCAAGCATGGTGTGTCTAAACCAAGTACAAACAGTAACATGGTAGGTCAAATAAGCCCCAAAAACCCATGGAAACAAGGTCCATACATGCTAGGATGGGGTGTTCCTTTGAAAGGCCAACAAGAGGGTTACTCTACACATGCAATAAGGACATTCAACAAGACCAAACCAACTCTGGAAATGGCTTATGGGGGTCCTAAAACCTACGTAAAAATGCTTGAAACAAGGCTTGGAAGCATGCAAATAGGAGCCCCTTTGGAAGGCCAAAAAGGGCAACAAACAAGGCAACAAGGGAGAGGGTCACCCCTCTCCTTCTCAGGACCTTAAACCACCATCCTCACCACCGAAATCTTGACGGATTTCGGTGGTGAGGAGGCCCAAACAAGGTGGTCCCAAAGTTCACCAAAAATAGCACAAAATGGGGCCAAACAAGGCCTAAGAGGGGGTAAACGACCCCAAACACAAAAGTGTCCTTAATGAAGTATCTTAAACACAAAAAACAGAACTTTTTTATGTTATACACAAAGCCCAAATCCGAAAGAAAGACAGGCTAAAAGGGTGTGCAAAAACGGGGAATAAAGAGGGTAAGAAGTTACCTTTGAAGACCAGCAAGAACTAGCAGCCTTTAGGTCTCAAAAACCAGTCCTCAACCTCTGAAAACAAGCTCCAAGAACCTCCAAATGATGATGGAAGTGTGTGGCTATGAAGTGGTGTGCAATAGGTCAAGAACAAGACACTTTTGGACCCTCTAACCCACACAAATGTAGAGAGAGAGGGAGATATAGAGACGGAGTGATATATATGTGATATATATCAGATTTTTTCAAACTCTAAAATGGAAGGAGAGGCTCTCCTTATATAGAGAAACCAATGGGGCAAAGCTTCTCTTAGAAGCTTTGAGCAAAAAGGCCAAGCTTCTCTTAGAAGCTTGGAGCAAACTTTAATAATTATAAATTTTGTCATTAATTTGTAAATATTTTTCTAAATATACACTGACATGTAAATTCCTCTAAATTTTTCGTTCAATCATTATTTTCTCTCCTAGCAACCATGCTATGTACGAAAGAAAAATATTTTAAAAATTGTCTAAAATTTAAATTTGTGCAATATATTTGAACATTAGTGGGGAAAAAGGTCAAGCTTCTTGGAGAAGCTAAAAAAGGGTCAAGCTTCTTGGAGAAGCTAAAAAAGGTCAAGCTTCTTGGAGAAGCTAAAAAAAAGGTTCAAAAGGGTCAAGCTTCTTGGAGAACCTAAAAAAAGGTTCAAAAGGGTCAAGCTCCCTCAAGAAAAGGTCTCTGTCAGGACAAGTGGCCGATTGATCAAAAACAGTGGCCGGCCGACCAAACACAATGCCGACCGACCATCAATAGTGCCGACCGGCCATCACCAATGGCCGGTGGCAAGGAAACATGGCCGGTGGCCTCAAGCCGTGGCCGGTGAGGTGTGGGGATGGCCTACAAGCTACTTCCCACCCTCAGAAGCAAAACAACAAGTGTTTGGTGCCAAACCTGACACAAAATAGTCGAGTCGAGAGATCCTGAGGTAGGGCGCGTAGCCGAAAACTCCGGGAACTCAAGACGAACACGAACAAGGATGATCACCGAGTGTTCAAACGATGACGTCCAAGTCTTAAGGACGGTCAAAAATAGGGTGGCTACAGTTGCCCCTCTTTGACAGAACTCAAAAGTCATAAAAATGACGGGAGTGAATGTCAAAGCCCAGAGACGACCCATTTTTGACGAGGCCGAAGACTTAGACAAAGCATACAAGCTACAAATAAAGGTATGCGCCCGAGAGCATGGGCAAAATGCAAGACAATGCACAAAGCCGAGCATAACTAATGATCAATGCAAAGAAACATAGGGACGTATCCCGGTGTTTCAGAAAGGCATAAGCATTGGAACGTATTCCAAATGCTCTTAACCAAAGAGGGTGGAACATAGGGACGGGACGTATCCCAGTGTTCCAGAGTTGTTCAAGCACCAGAACGTATTCCTAATGCTCTTAACCAAAGAGGGAGAAACATAGGGACGTATCCCGGTGTTTCGGAAAAAGAAGAAGAAACATAGGGACGTATCCCGAAGTTTCGGAAGGAAAGAGAAACATAGGGACGTATCCCGGAGTTTCGGAAGGAATGAGAAACATAGGGACATATCCCGAAGTTTCGGAAGGAATGAGAAACGTAGGGACATATCCCGGAGTTTCGGAAAGAAAGAAAAGCATAGGGACGTATCCCAGTGTTCCAGAGTTGTTCAAGCACCAGAACGTATTCCTAATGCTCTTAACCAAAGAGGGAGAAACATAGGGACGTATCCCGGTGTTTCGGAATGGTGTAAGCATTGGAACGTATTCCGAACGCTTTTAACCGAAGAGGCAGAAACAAAGGGACGTATCTCGGGGATTAGGGACGTATCCCAAGGATTAGGGACGTATCCCAAAGGTTAGGGACGTATCCCAAAGATTAAGGACGTATCCCAAAGATTAGGGACGTATCCCAAGGATTAGGGACGTATCCCAATGTTACGAATAAGGAGGAGAAACATAGGGACGTATCCCGGTGTTTCGACAAAGGAGGAGAAACATAGGGACGTATCCCGGTGTTTCAGAGAGGAGGAGGAACATAGGGACATATCCCGTTGTTTCGGAAAAAGAGAAACATAGGGACGTATCCCGTTGTTTCGGAATGGAAAGAGAAACATAGGGACGTATCCCAGTGTTTCGGAGAGAAGGAAGAAACATAGGGACGTATCCCGTTGTTTCAGAATAGAAGAAGAAACATAGGGACGCATCCTGGTGCTTCGGAAAGGTAGGAGAAACATAGGGACGTATCTCGGTGTTTCAGAAAGAAGAGAAAAGAAACGTAGGGACATATCCCGGTGTTTCAGAAAGAAGAGAAAAGAAATGTAGGGACGTATCCCGTTGTTTCGAAAAGAGAGAAGAAACGTAGGGACGTATCCCGGTGTTTCGAAAAGAGAGAGAAACATAGGGACGTATCCCGATGTTTCGAAAAGAGAGAGAAACATAGGGACGTATCCCGGTGTTTCGAAAAGAGAGGGAAACATGGGGACGTATCCCGGTGTTTCGGAAAGAGAGAGAAACGTAGGGACGTATCCCGGTGTTTCGAAAAGAGAGAAGAAACGTGGGGATGTATCCCGGTGTTTCAAAAGGAATGAGAAACATAGGGACGTATCCCAGTGTTTCAGAAAGAAGGGAAAACATAAGGACGCATCCCAGTGTTTCCGAATAAAAGAGCGTGCAAAACAATGCAATGTAGGTGCACAAGACAGTGCGATAAAATGCACTTTCTATGCAAGTATGGGGGCATTTTCTATGCAACATTGAAAGTATATTCTATGCAGAAACATAACGATGCGCGACACGCATGCAACCAAAGTGTATATGAAAGTTCACATTCTATGCAATGGAAGGGCATCAAACACGTACTCTGGTGCCTCCGATTTACCTTTCGGAGGACTTGGCAACACAACTCTGCTTGAAAAAGGGACATCCTATTTACATTGGCGAGAGATAACATCTGCTGCTGCTTTAATTTCCATTCTGTCTTGAAGCAGGCTTAAGCTTGGAATAGAGGCACACTCATTCTTCGGAGCACTAGCAAGGCCTGAAGAGGTACATCCGGAGCACAATCACGGAGTTTTCCGAAGTTGAAGCACACTCAGATACCCGATATTTTCCTCTTTTGCTTTTGTTTTGTAGTTTGGAACCCATATAGCTTCAAATAGGTCTTGGTTTTATTGTTCTGACATGACTTGGGTTGAACCCTGCAGTTTTATGAAAGAACGAATCTTGTTTTGCACAAACGTGAAGAATGGCACAACACTCTAAGCACAAAGCGATTTTATTTTTGAAGTTAAGAAATGAGTTCTTAACCGGGTATTGAGTCTACAACTGAACACAGCGCACTACGACTTAACAACGGAAAACAAAAGGTAAACAACCTAAACACATCGAGACACGCTCGGAACGACTCAAAGCAAGAATCGAGACAAACAAAACAAAAGACACGACACACAGACGTGCACAGGGAGCCTGTTTCACCGGGTATTGTTTCCCACCCTTTCTCATTTGTGATCCTCACATCACTCGGCCCTCAAGCTCTATTTTTCTGAAAAAGCCCTCTTTTCACTTTTTCTCTCATCGTACATCTCTCTATTCTTCATTCTCTCGTTTTTTTCAATCCCTCCCCTGGATGGTTGATGGATAAATAGGAAGTCGTGGGCCCTTGCCCCTGGTATTCTACCAGCTTTTGATTCTTGTTCACAACAGTGAATTCCTCCCACAGAGGGGTTGCACTACAACTGGGTATGTAGCAAATCTGTAGCTGACATCAGTTGATGATGCTCTGTTGGGAAGTTCGGACATGATCAGATCTGTCCAGATGAGGGAGTGGAATATCTCGCCCCATTCCTGTTCATGCTTCGCACTTGTCTTGATACCTCGTTGCTTGGAGGATGAGAGAGCTTTCAGCCCTTTGTTGTGGACTTCAGTTGTGCCTTTTTCTGGCAAGTAGAGTGCCCTTTCTGGCAAATGCATTGACAACAGGGAAAAGACAGGAAGCCTGACTCAACTGTGCCCCTAGTTCATTATTTTAACCATTTTTTGTTTTGGTTTTCTACTAAAACAATTTTGACCAACATGAGAGTTAGATTAACACACTTGTTCGATTTTTTATTTGAAATCATACAAGTCAGGCTATGAGCACTGAAAATTTTCCTTTTTTGGGTCCAAGAAATGGTCCAGTTTTTGGAAAAGATGAAACAATTTTCGAGAAAATTAGTCAACCTCAGTAAAAATTCTCAAAAACTATTTTCGCAAACGGCCGATGCTTAACAAGCGCGGAACTTACTCTTGAGACGTACAACCTCGGATCTGGACGAAAATTGCCCCTTGCTCGAAGAGAGCTGCATGGCAAAGAAAACTTGCCCCTTGTTTGAACGGCACCGTAGTGCATTGAATGGCAACAGAAAGTTGCCCCTTGTGTGAATGGCACCGCGGCGCATTATAATCAGTCCTCGAAGCGATGATTGCAACCGAACTCTCGGATATAGAGAAGGCAAAGATTATCAGAACCATTACATGGACATGATTGAATTTGAAGTGTTTTAGGGCTGGACTTCAGAATGAAGTTGCCTACGTTTCCCAAGGATGGGAATCAAGCCTTACGTAGTTCGGGGTTAAGGTACACTCGGGTATTAACCTCTCCTTTTTAGGCTCTAACTTTTGCCAAGGCGCCCGTTGCGGGTTTTCGACCTTGCGAGCTTTGTTCTTCTCTTTTTTTTTTAATTTTTGTATCTTTTCATTCTTTTTTCTTTTTTTTTTCTTTTTTTTTTCTCTTTTTTTTTCTTGTTTTTTGTTCTTTTCTCTTGCTCTAACTTTTGCCTGGGTCGCCCTTCCGGGTTTTCGGCCCAGCGAGCCTCTCAAAGGGTAAAAGTGTAACAAGTCCATGTCAAATGGTTTTGAGATCCTAAAGTCATCTGAGTCCAGGAAAATGGCTGTTGTTTGCTGACGGTGCAGGAGTCCATCCAATAGGGGGTTGAATTTGCCCTTAGTGTTGCGGATAGGAACTCAGTTGTTCTTCAGCAGAAACTGTTTTCTTTGCTCCCTTCTGGGATTTGGCATTCTTGCCGACCTTCTTTGATTTGTGGAATGATCCATCTTCGGCTCTTCGAGCATATCTGACATTTTTGCCCCTAGTTTAAGGGGGGGCTTATGATCTAGCTTTGCAAGCTTCCTTTGATCTGATCTTCTTGATCTGACTTTGGTGCCTCTTGTTCGAGGGCTGCTTCAAAATGGCCACACAGGCCTCACGTTGTGGTTGACCGTTGAACGTTCTGAACTCAAGTTCTGAACTCAAGTTCAAGGTTTGAAAGTGAGGGGTCGAATCTCGAGGCTGAGAGCAATCGTAAGCTGCACAATCTCAAGAGCGATCCCACACAAGTCTTCGCAGGACCGCGCAAAAAATTTTTTGAAATTTTTTAAGAAAGCGACAAATCGCTCGCGCCGAAGACAGTGTAGAACCAATCTGGATCAAGCCAGGATCCTTCCCAGTACTCACGCCGACAA
>NW_021027390.1:752454-795388 GCF_004153795.1 Camellia sinensis | reverse complement strand
CCCCTTTTACACCCCTTTCTTGACCATATAACCAAGCTGAGGGTCTTCTTCATAAGGGTTAGAAAAATTCTTCTCCAAGCATAACCCTAAATCCATTGTCTTCTTCTTCAATTCTTCAAAAACCTAACCTTTTTACCTTCATTCCTTCTAAACACCAACCAAAGCTCCACCACACCATCCTCATTTCCACAGCTAGGAGGGATTCTTGAGGCCTAAAGAAGCTCAAATCAACCCAAGAAGCAACAAAAGTTTGGATCTTCAAGGGTAAGTTACACTTTGATCCTTTTTGACCCTTTCCTTTGATCTATTTCTAAGCCTCATCTCTTTTTGGTTTCAAAGCTTCGGCCCTAACTGAAAAAGGGGCATTATTTTGGGCTCATCTTCACGTTCTCATTACAGGGCTCAACCGTTTTGAGCCCTCTATAATACACTTGCCTTCTTTGACCATCTTGTATGTCATAATTTGCATGCTATTTTGACCCATTGAGAAAATTTATTTTCGAGGCATGTGGTAAAACTGATTTACGGGCTTATATTTTGAGCCCCTCTTCAACATTGGAGAAGGGCTCAAAATTGTTTAGGTGTTTCCATAATGTCCCTGTTAGTTATATCCCCAATTTGGCCCCATTTTTTGCAATAATTAGTAAGCCCTCTTGGTTTCTGTTTTTGGACCTTGGTCGAACTGAAAGTGGTCTTATTTTGGCCTATACTTTCATGTTTCATTCACATTTTTTTCCTGTTTGGTGAATTATTTTTTACACTTCATGTTTTAGCACGCTTTTGAGCCTTATTTTTGCCATCATATTTCTACATGTTTGTGTGTACTGATTTGAGGGCTGCCATATGACTGGTAATTTTCATATTTTTGGTCCATTATTAGTGTTTGAGAAGGAAATTTTCAGTTTGGGTTTAGCTTATACCAGTTGCTTCATTACCCCTATCTTGGTCCCTATTCTTTGTATGCTATTTTTGCCATGCTATACTTGCTGTTTATAGCCATGTTTTATAATGGAGAAGTGCTTATTTTGGGACCGTCTAGCTTCTGTGTTGCATTGCATGTCATGTTGTGCTAATGTTAGTATGGCTATAGGCCATTCGGATCCTAATTGTTGCATTCGGGTCATTTCCCTTGCATTCCATGTCATTTCGCTTCATTTCGGGAATGTTTTCCTCTCATATTTTGTTGCTGAAATTCCATTAGTATGCTGCATATCAATTTTCATGTCATTTCATATCATTTTTATTCATTGCCTCGGGTTTGCTGTGCCCGGTTGCACGCATTTCGAGGCACTTCATTTTTGCCACTCGGCATCGATGTGAGTGTGGCTAGGCTTCACTCATGTTGGTATAAGCCCATTGTCATTTCCATGTTGTTTCATCACATTTATCATTGCCTCGGTTTGCGTGCCGCGTTGTGCACGCATTTTCGAAGGCACTTCATTTTCATCCGCTGGCATCCGCATGTGAGTGGTGGCTTGAGGCTCAAAACTCATGTTAGTATAAAGTCCATATTGCATTCTGTATGTCATATGCATTGCCGTAGGCATTGCCTCGGTTGCGTTGCCCCGGTGCACGCATTTCGAGGCACTTTCATTTTCTGCCATCGGCATCCGATGTGAGTGTGGCTGAGGCTTCAACTCATGTTGGTAAAGCCATTTCTCATTTCCAATGTCACTTTTTGACCCCCTCGGTTTGCGTGCCCGTGGCACGCACTTCGAGGCATCTCAATTTTCGTTCATCTGTCATCGCCTTGGTTTTGCGTGCCCGTGTGCACGCACTTCGAGGCATCTTCATTTTCGTTGCATCTGTCATCGCCTTTGGTTTGCGTTTGCCCGTGTGCAGCACTTCGAAGCATTCATTTTTCGTGCATCTGTCATCGCCTGTGGTTTGCGTCCCGTGTGCAACGCGTCAGAGGCATCTCAATTTTCGTTGGCATCTGTCATCGCCTCGCGTTTGCGTGCCCGGTGTGCACGCACTTCGAGGGCACTCATTTTCGTTGCACCTGTTATTGGCCTCGGTTTGCGATGCCCGTGTGCACGCATTTCGAGGCATCTCATTTTCAACAGCATTTTACCATTGCCTCGGTTTGCGTGCCCGCGTGCATGCATTTCGAGCATCTTATTTCCACTGCTTTGCCATTACCCTCGGTTTGCGGCCCGTGTGACGCATTTGAGGCATCTCATTTTCAACATTCCGTCACTTTCTCGGTTGCGTTGCCCGCCGTGCACGCACTTCGAGGCATCTCATTTCCATTAGCATTTCTGTATATTAGGATTGTATTTCTTAGTTGTACTTCATGCAATATGCATGCATTTGCATATCGCCGTCCGAATAGAGTTAGCCCGGGCACGGGAAACGAGGTATATTTCGTCTCCAAGTGACGGAATGTGTCGCTCAATTCCCCAGCACGACACTCCGGATTATCCATGATGGAGTTAGGTTTTTAGCTGTAGTTTATGTGCATTCATCCTATATTGAGTGGTGCATTCGACCCTTTGGCCCATCATGCCTCGGTATGCGTGATTGGTGGCACGAGGATCGAGACATGCATATATCTGTGCAAATACAGTGCTGTGCCCTTTCCTGCTCTCTGTTTGCAGCAAATCAGGAATCAAGCATTTTCGGGGATCGGCCAACGCATTTCGAGGATAACTGCTAAAAGGGCTAATTGGGGCATTTCCGCGTGGATTTCCCTGCAAACGCAATCCGGACATGCATCATCACCAGAAGCAAGACAGTCCCGGCTACATGCCCAGTTATTTGCTTCTAGTTAATTCATTAATTATTGAATTCTGTAAATATTTTGGACTTAAAATTCTTTTTTATTCGGGACTGTAATATTGGGACTGTATATATTATGGACCCTTCTGCGCGAGGGGCACAACTGTAATAAGTTGTTGCGTGTGTTGTGGTATGTCTTCCAAACCCCAACGTCCTTTTCCCTTTTTTTATCCGCTTTTTGATGGCAGATTAGGGCATGTTTAAATTAGCATACAGTTTGACAGCATTTTGCATTCATTCATCTGTATTGCATTCATCGGGCCGGCGCATCAATACTAACCTGCATTGTACTTTCAAATTCCAAATTGAATAACATGATAGTTGTAGCATTTCATAATACCGTTCTTACGAATAGCCGTAGCCTGCTATAGTTGCATTTTGCATGTGTCGCATTAGGCATTTTTGTTATACTTAGGATCATTGCATGATTTCTAAATGAATTCCTATTTGGCTTGGAGTACTCGGTAAAGCTTTATTGCTTTTAGCATCCCTTGGCATGCGTGTGTGAAGTGACTGCCAGAATAGCTGCTTACCATGAGGCGTATGTGTTTATGTGAAATATCTGCCTGAATGCCTGGTGGGTGAAGGTTGGGTTATCTGAATTGGGATAAATCATCAAATGTTTCACACTGCGGGTAGCACAACCACTTTTCAAAAACAAGCATGAAATTGTTTCATTCCAATTGGACGGACCACGGTCCTATATTTATATGTTGTGCAGCATCGCATAGTAAACCTAGGCTAATAACCGCGAAATAGAACTTCACAATGTTTTCAAAAATTGATATTCATGGTTAGTAGAGGCCGGTCTATTTGACCGGGCAAGCGGGGGTGCTCACGAAGTGACCTTCCCCAATCGTACCCAGTTCCCGAGCCGAGGCAAACTTTGGTGATGACGGACACGTGGCCTCTTGGCACCGAGTACAGGGTTTCCTAATTTCCCAAAATAAAATAGTTAGAGTGGCGACTCTGTATCTGGCAAAGCGGTCCATATTTGGCACTATTTTTCAAAAAATCAAGTTTCTCAAAACGATTTTGCCGGATTTGGACTCTTTGGTTCAGATTAGGAACCGTGACATTTAAGAGTCCGAGCTGTAGTGACCCCAATGAACAGAACGGGACTAACCCTCCCGGGGCGTTCGGGACGTCTACAAAAGGGGGTGGCTGCTCTTGGTGTGGTGGTAGCGACCATGCCCACGTCTGAAGTCCTAGCAGCTGCATCACTGCTGGTGGTCGCATTCGAACTACGGGTAAACGCCCTCCTGGGTTGCTCCTTCTCCTGGTCAATGGAGGCCCTGCTTCATAGCGTCCTCGATCTGTTACCCCCATCTGATGCAAATCTGAAAAGGTAGGGAAGAGGGACACGATCATTTTCTGCATCAGTTTGGGTTGGAGGTTGCGCACAACCATCCTTATCTGGTCTTTATCGGTAACGCCTTTGTTGGCCATCATCCGAGGCCTTTGCTCTCCACCTCGCCACAAACTCTGAAAAACCCTACTTTGGCTCTTGGCGGGTGACTTCAAGATCACGAGTTGTGACCTCATATCTGTGCGTTGTACGAGTATTGATCACCGAAGGCCTCAGCCATCTCTTCCAAATTCTATTTCACAGAGTTCTCCAATTTTGCATACCAGATTGCGGCTATCCCAGATAGGGCCCGGCAAACAATGATAGCTCTGTAATCTGGTGAGGCCCATCGGCCTTTAGAATGTCTGAAAACAGCCGCAAGTGCACCATGGGATCCCAGACCCATCGAAACGTCAATATGTGGCATCTTGAATCTGTCTGGCAGCGTCACAGCTGCATCGGTATACCCATCGTCGATGCCCGGGACGGATTTCATCCTTGAGCCTTCTTGAACAACCTTTCAAGCTTGCTCATCTTTAGCGCCGTTGGATCCGTCTCTAACTCAAAAGGGGAGTCCGGTAGGTTGATTGGGTGTCTTGGATAGCTGGGGTAGAAACCGGGGACGGAGTTGGCCCAATTGGAATGTCCGTATCATCCTGGAAGTGGGTTGCCTCCCAAGTATGGGAACTCTTGATAAAATGGTTTGCCTCCCCGACACAAGTCTATCAGCACAAGTCCAATGTAACCTGGGGGATAGTGGAGCCTTCTGAGCTATAGTTCCAGGACTACCTTGCAAAAGAGAAAACAGACAGCATCTCAGCTCAATTTCACTGCAACGGGATAGCAGAACGACTGTACTCAATACTGATAACTGTTCCCAAATACTGATCTGATGCCCACAGGCCTGATTACTCAAACTTGCAAACTGTTACATGCATTCCTGTAGAGGCACACTCTAAAGCACATAGCAGACAAGTGAGAGCCAAAACACCCCTATGTTGGGGTAGGGTTTCCTTGTCCTATTTTGTCAGGAGCTAGGGTTCACTACGCACGCAGCGGTTTCAAACAACCTAACATCGGGTAAGCAAACCTGTCCTAGTTTGGAATAGTCACTATGGATTTCGATATGCACTAGGTCGAATGGTCGAAAAAGGGTGCCCAGGTAAAACCGGGGTTTGTGTTCCCATGCTGTCAGAGCCATAACCGGTCAGCCTTATGGTCATGCCTTGACAAGACAAGCCTCCGGCAAACCGTTCAGGAATGACAGATGGCAAACACGGTGTCTAGGTGCACCAATGCACATGCAATGCAAAGAGACACATAAATGAAATCAAAACAGGATATCATGAGTTCGAGTCAGCTCTCTATTTTCCCCAGCAGAGTCGCCAGAAACTGTAGACGCGCCCGTGGGCCTCATGCTACAGTTCGGACTCGATTTGTGTCACGGTTCTTAATCGGAACCAAAGAGTCCAAATCCGGCAAATCGTTTTGGAGAAACAGATTTTTTGAAAAGAAGTGCCAAACATGGACTGCTTTGCCAGATACAGAGTCGTCACCTAATATTTTTTAAATGGGGAAATTTAGGAAACCCTGACTCGGTGCCAAAAGGCCACGTGTCCGTCATCACCAAAGTTGTCTCGGCTCGGGAGCTTGGGTACGATTGGGGAAGGTCAGCTATGAGCACCCCCTCTCGCCCGATCCGAAGATCGGCCTCTACTAACAGTGATATCCATTTTTGAAAACGTTATGTGTTCTTATTCCGGTTAATAGCCTAGATTACTATGTTATGCGCCACGGCAAACAAGTATAGACCAAATCACCTAAATTGGAACAAAAAATTGTATGTTTGTTTTGAAAATGGTTGCTACTCGCAAGTAGGCTAAAATACAAGTTTTGCCACCCTCAAGTGGGCTTTAGAAAAGAATGGTTTTGCCACTATCTAGTGGGCTTAAAACTCACAGTCTTAATGCATTATTCCAATTTAGGTAATTCAACCTCTATCCACAGGCATTCAAGCAGTTATATCACATAAGCAGCTAGCCTCATGGTAATCATGCTGTTATGGCAACACTCACACACATGCGGTAATGCTAAAGCATAAATGCTTACCGAGTACTCGAGCCAAAACAAAACTAGTTAGTAATCATATGCATGATCCTAGTTCATGTTAAGAGGCTAATGCAACACATGAAAAATGCAACTAAGATAGGCTCGGCTAATCTACAATGACATGTGAAATGCTACAACTAACACGTATTCAATTTGGAATTGAAGTACAATGCAGTTAGTATGATGCGCCGAGGCTGATACATGCAAGACAAATGTATGGATGCACGCATGCATAGCATAAGGTATGCTAAATTAAATATTCCCTAATACTAACCATCGAAAGTAGGTAAGTAAAAGGGACAAAGAAGTTGGGGATTGGAAGAACATGCACACACGCACCCACACTTATTACAAATTCGCCCTCGCTCGGAGGACCAAAACATAATACAATTAATTAACTACGAGCTAACTAATTATTACAGTCCGTTAACTAGTTAAGCAAATTAACTAATCTAGGAAAACAGTAAGCAGCCTTGGGAAAGGGCCCTATGCAATGTGTACGCGGTTCCGCTCGGAAAGACACTGCCATGCACAAGTTTGCCTCAACTTTGACTGTTCTGCTTCTCTAAAAATTGCACAACTCCCAAGGTTGCTTCTCTGAGTGTTTGTGGGACACTACCGGCTTAGTGAGATCATCACCGGCCATTTAGAATGGTCATCGGCTAAACACTATGCTCTCGGCCAAACCTGTTTTGCCGGTCGGCACCAAACACTGCTGGCCGGCCAATTCTTCCTGCTAAACCTGTTTGACAGCAGCAGAGGGCTGACAAGGCATGGCAATGTATTTCAAGCAATGTTTGCACAACCACACTCCTTATCATGTTTATGACTCAAAGGAGGATGGTGCTTGACCCTCGACCACCAATCGCGCATTTCAATGCGTGATGGCCAAGAAACCAAGTTGTGCATTTCGATTTCAAATGACATGCAAACCAATTAAACACATAAAGCCCAACCTCTATCATACTCAATTCAAGAGGCAAAGCATGCATGCTCTATGCAATGCAACCTAGGCATGGAGGCTAGTATGCAACATGAACATGAGGACAAGTATACAAGTTAGCAAACATGCAAAGTGTAATCTTAACCATGCACACATGCAAGGCATGTAACATGTTAGGAAACTTAGCAAGAAATGCATGCCAAATGCAACACCAATTAAACATGCAACAAAATGTCATGAGCCAAGGTCTCGGCTACGCGCCCTGCCTCAGGATCTCTCGACTCGACTGTTTTGTGTCTGGTTTTGCACCAGTACCTAAGCATACAAACATGCATGCAAACATGGTTGAATACCTAAGCATATAGAAGCAACTTTCAAGCACACTTAAAAGGGGCAAACATTGGCACATAGCATACATGATAAGCTTTGAAAACATGTAAGAGATGATGCCAAACCAACCTACTAATGCAAGCAAGACATGCAACTAAGCCCAAGGACTTAAATTATGGTCATGTGACACATGAAGCAAATGATCAAAGTGAATCAAAACAGTCCCAAATCATGCCAAATTAAGGTCAAAGACACACCTAGATGGCATCTAAATGGCCTATACATGGAAGCATACAAAAGGGGCCAAACATGGAGCATAAGATACCAACCTTTTAAAGCATTAAAGGAGCATCAAATGCAAGCATACAAGCATGCTATAAGGTCTGAAATGGCATGATAAATGGTTCCAAACCACTGAAACAAAGCAAGTAAAGCATGCTAGGGGGGTCAACACTCAAGGCCTACAAGGGAGATTGCATGGTAGCTATACAAAGGAAAGCATGGATGACCCAAATGACCAAAAATAGACCTTAAGCACACTAAAACATGCATAAAAGCTTCACAAAGCTAAGCCAAAATAAGTAAGCATAGCGGTCTAAGTGCTACATAAATGTTAAGGCAGTTTCATGGCATTACAAGACAAGTATGCAAGGCAAGCATGGTGTGTCTAAACCAAGTACAAACAGTAACATGGTAAGTCAAATAAGCCCCAAAAACCCATGGAAACAAGGTCCACACATGCTAGGATGGGGTGTTCCTTTGAAAGGCCAACAAGAGGGTTACTCTACACATACAATAAGGACATTCAGCAAGACCAAACCAACTCTAGAAATGGCTTATGGGGGTCCTAAAACCCACTTAAAAATGCTTGAAACAAGGCTTGGAAGCATGCAAATAGGAGCCCCTTTGGAAGGCCAAAAAGGGCAACAATCAAGGCAACAAGGGAGAGGGTCACCCCTTTCCTTCTCAGGACCTTAAACCACCATCCTCACCACCGAAATCTTGAGGGATTTCGGTGGTGAGGAGGCCCAAACAAGGTGGTCCCGAAGTTCACCAAAAATAGCACAAAATGGGGCCAAACAAGGCCTAAGAGGGGGTAAACGACCCCAAACACAAAAGTGTCCTTAATGAAGTATCTTAAACACAAAAAATAGAACTTTTTTATGTTATACACAAAGCCCAAATCCGAAAGAAAGACAGGCTAAAAGGGTGTGCAAAAACGGGGAATAAAGAGGGTAAGAAGTTACCTTTGAAGACCAGCAAGAACTAGCAGCCTTTAGGTCTCAAAAACCAGTCCTCAACCTCTGAAAACAAGCTCCAAGAACCTCCAAGTGATGATGGAATGTGTGGCTATGAAGTGGTGTGCAATAGGTCAAGAACAAGACACTTTTGGACCCTCTAACCCACACAAATGTAGAGAGAGATGGAGATATAGAGACGGAGTGATATATATGTGATATATATCAGATTTTTTCAACCTCTAAAATGGAAGGAGAGGCTCTCCTTATATAGAGAAACCAATTGGGCAAAGCTTCTCTTAGAAGCTTTGAGCAAAAAGGCCAAGCTTCTCTTAGAAGCTTGGAGCAAAAAGGCCAAGCTTCTTGGAGAAGCTAGGCAAAGGGGTCAAGAGGTTCAAGTTTCTTCAAGAAGCTTTAAAAAAAGGGGTCAAGCTTCTTGGAGAAGCTAAAAAAGGTCAAGCTTATTGGAGAAGCTAAAAAAGGTCAAACTTCTTGGAGAAGCTAAAAAAGGGTCGAAAGGGTCAAGCTTCTTGGAGAAGCTAAAAAAGGTCAAGCTTCTTGGAGAAGCTAAAAAAGGGTCAAGCTTCTTGGAGAAGCTAAAAAAAAGGTTCAAAAGGGTCAAGCTTCTTGGAGAAGCTAAAAAAAGGTTCAAAAGGGTCAAGCTCCCTCAAGAAAAGGTCTCGGTCAGGACAAGTGGCCGATTGATCAAAAACAGTGGCCGGCCGACCAAACACAATGCCGACCGACCATCAATAGTGCCGACCGGCCATCACCAATGGCCGGTGGCAAGGAAACAAGGCCGGTGGCCTCAAGCCATGGCCGGTGAGGTGTGGGGATGGCCTACAAGCTACTTCCCACCCTCAGAAGCAAAACAACAAGTGTTTGGTGCAAAACCAGACACAAAACAGTCGAGTCGAGAGATCCTGAGGTAGGGCGCGTAGCCGAGACCTCCGGGAACTCAAGACGAACACGAACAAGGATGATCACCGAGTGTTCAAACGATGACGTCCAAGTCTCAAGGACGGTCAAAAATGGGGTGTCTACAGATGCATGATGGCCGAAGAGTCGAATTGCACGACTCGATGTGAAATGAATGCACATGAAAACACAACAAGACCTAAACTCTATCATGGGTAATTCGGAGTGTCGGCGACCGGGAATTGAGACACGTGTTTGAGTACGAAACATCTCGTCACTTTGAGTAGGAAACGTCCCTCGTTTCCCGTGTTTGGGCTAACTCCTATCCCAAACACAATGCAATGAGATGGCATACACAATGCGACTAACATGCAGCCTAGCATACGCAATGCAATGGACTAAAATGGCATACACAATGCACGATGGACTTACACCAATATGAGTGGACCTCAGCCACACTCAAATCAATGGCCATACGATGAAAATGAGACAACCGAAATACATGCAGACGTGCACGAATGCAAAGGATCGACCCTAAGGCACAACATGTAACTCTAACAAAGCATGGAAAGGGATGACATATGGCATATAATGACACAAATTCCAGCTCTGAAATAGCATATAAGATGGTCCCGAAACATGCAAACGACTCACACAATGCATGCTAGATGGCTTGGATACCGAAACTAGTGAAGTGTGTTACACTAGAGGTACACAAAGCAATGCACAAATAGAAAAACCACCCCCAAACAGACCCTAGGCAGGTCCAAGACAGTGGGAAAATGGCCTAAAATGATGGCTCAAAGTGCATGGAAATGAAGCTCATTCAATGGTCTGAAAACGAGGCATTTATGCACAACTCTCAAACGCATTTAAAGAGTGGAAAACATGACAATATGGCATGCATGTAAGCTCTAAAATATGATGTGCAATGGCCTCAAAACATGAAAACACCTTAGCATATGCATGTAATAGACCTCGAAACTCAAAGCTAAGCATGGATATTGAACTACAAGCATGCAAAATAAGCATCATTCGACCATGAGACCCAAAAACAGAGTTGAGGTAGTCCAAAATATGCACAAAATCAGTTTAAGGCATGGCCAAAAAGTGCTAACATGAAGGGCTAAAACAACATGCAACATAGGCTAGTAAGCATGGTTTGCACTACAACTATATGAAGCACATGAGAGCTCACCAAACCAGCCAAAAACAGAACTATGCCATGACAAATAATGCCCAAAAACCCACTGAAACTCAGTCAATGCATCCAAGAATAATGTGTCCCTTTGAAAGGCCAGCAAGAGGGTTGTTCTACACATGCAAGATAGACATACAAAATGGTAAAACCACCTTTGGAAAGAGGCTATGATGGCTCTAAAACTCACTAAAAAGGACCTGAAATTAGTCTAGGACTCATGCAAGTGAAGGCCCCTTTGAAAGGCCTTGAAGAAGATTACTCTACACATGCATAATAGACATCTAATATGGAAAAACCACCTCCGGACAGAGGTCATGCAGGTCACAAAACTCATCAAAAATGGCCTGGAGCATGGCTTTGAAACATGCAAATAGGGGCTCCTTTGGAAGGCCAAGAAAGCTAGTAAAGAGAACAAAGGGTGAGAGGGTCACCCCTCTCCGATTTTGAGGCTCAAAGACACATGTTAGCCTCTAAAATATCACTGGATTTCAGTGGCTAAAAGGCCAAACCAAGGCCAACAAAAATGCTCTAAAGCGTAGCTCAAAACATGAGGAAATGAAGCATGGAAGGGGGTAGATGACCCCCAACAGAACAATGGTCTTAAACAAACATGTTTAGAAGATCAAAACAAGACTTTTTTCAGTTTATGACAAAGCCTAAATATGCTTTCTAGTAGAGCTAAACTATGAAGCAAAACAATGTCAAAAATAGGGAAATGAAGTGTTACCCTTGTAGAGAAGAGGGCCCGCAGCTTCTGGACCAATGTAGCAAGCTTTCAATCTCTAAAAATCAATTCCAAGGTGTTTAGAGTGGTAGTGGAGGTGTTAGGATAGGACGTGGTGTGTGATAGGCCAAGAACTATGGAGTTTTGGAGGCAAAAGAGAGATATAGAGAGAGAAGTGTATAAGCTTTAGACACAAAAATCTCAACCCTTGCAAGTGGAGAGGAAAGTCTCTCTTATAGAAGAAGAGGTCCAAGGCTTCTTGGAGAAGCCTCAAGTAAAGAGACCAAGCTTCTAAAAGAAGCTAAACCAAAAGGGTCAAGCTTCTTGAGGAAGCTAAGTAAAAAGGGCCAAAGTTTCCTTAAGAAGACAAACAAAAGGGTTAAATCTTGGAGGATGGGGCAAATGCCTCCCAGCTGGCACAGTTGTATGCAACTCAAGAAGGCCAAAAAGGAGATGGCTGGCCAACCAGTTCAAGTGGTCAGCCGACCACTTCCCCTGGTCGGCCGACCAGGGGTCAAAAGGGTCAACAAGAAAAGGTGGTTGGCCATGCCAAAAAGGTGGCCTCCCAGGTGAATGCTACACAGTGGTGGTATGGGAGACCAGAAAATGTGCCTCAAAAGTTGGGGAGACCAAGGGGTCAAAAGGGTGAAGCACCAAAGGTGGTCGGCCATACCAAATAGCTGGCCTCCCAGATGAATGCAACACAATGGTGATATGGGAGACCAGAAATTATGGCCCAAAAGTAAGGGAGACCACCTCTCTAACAAGAAAATTGGGTGGCGAAAAGAAAAGTGGTCTCCAAGAAAAAAAAGGTGGTCTCCCACCATACTACCACCTTTCTACCAATGAAACTAGGGTCCATGCCAAAAATGAACCCTAACCGATGCAAAATGAGGGTTTGGGGGCCAAAACGCGCAGCCGGGGGCTTCGAAAACTGACTGTTAAGCGCCGGGAGTGGCGTGCGACCCCGAAGGTGGTCTCCCGGGCCATAGTGTCCCTCTAGGGAGAGGAAACAAGGTGTGTGCCAAAAACCGAAGCAAGCGGACGTAGTTAAGCGGTCCCGAACCGAGGCGCGCGACCGACGGCTCCGAAAACCAAAAACTGGTCTCCAAACGAGAAAAGTGGTCTACGACCATGAAACGTAGCCTATGGCCACTGAGAGATGGTCTACGAGACCTCTCGATGACGTCTGAGTCTTAAGGTCGGTCAAAAATGGGGTGTCTACAGACGTATTCGAACTCTTTGCGATGGTTTGATTGGTGAGATAAGGTTGGGTCTAGATGGGACATTCTTGATGATAGAACTTGTTTGGAAGGATAAGGTTGTATTCAGGAGATAAAACCTTTTTCTTTTTGCTGTCCCTTTTGAGGCCCTGCGGTTGGGGCTACGCGGTGTATAACCGTTGGTAGGCATCCGAGATTAGTTCTGCAACAAAGCAGCAAAAGGGGGAGTTCCGAATAGTCCGGTGTCCAATTCTTGTGGTTGGGAGGATGAAATCTCTTTGGGGGATTTCTAGAATACTAACCACTAACATTATAACCTTGTTATCTATTTGAATGACATGTTTCTTTTCTCTATTATTGAAATTACTGTTATTGACTTGAATATCATGCTTCACTACTTGTTTGCCATAAATGTGAAGGTGTATTGGATTGGAAAAAAGGGACGGTGTGTGTGTGTGTTTACTGGGCATTCAAAGCTCACGGCGTTTCGTGCCAGGTATTGAAGACTATTAGACCGGTCGAAGGCAAAGCTGAAGTATTTGAGGATGTATGGCTATCCAATGAGAGTTAGGGGCCAATTATGTTAAACATGTTTGAGATTGTAAGTGATAGATCCCATGTTGTATTTAAGGCATGATTTGTAATTATTATATATATATAACATTTGTAACCTATCCTTGTACCCCGTCAACTCATGTAGGCCTTGTATTAATACAATGTCAAGATCTGTCAAAAAGGTAGCTTTGCTATCTAAGGTAGTTGGACTTTGAAGGGAGGCTATTTTGACTCCTCCGACCTTCCTGTGATCCTGCTTGGTTATTAGCCAAAGGACTCATTAGTGACATTTTCTACTCTTGTAACCTTAGATAAACCCTGTATTTAATGGTTAATATATTAAATTTCTTGCGTAGTCCCTCTCCTTTCGCATTTGATACACTAGGAGATGTTGTGTTTGAGACTCCAGGTATTCTCGGTAGTCGCTTTTAGTCTTCTCCGCGTGAGACACAGTGAGAATTATAATTTTCTTACATCCTTTCTGTTGGAATGTGTGAAACTGTTGTAAAATGTTGTATTTATTTTGCATGAATGCTTCATTACAGCCCTTTTTGCATAATCATAAGTTATGTTCTGCATTGTGCATGTCATTTCCATCTTGCCCCTGCCTGTGGGCGCATCTTATTGTTATCTTGTATATTTGTCTAAGTCTTCGGCCTTGTCAAAAATAGGTCGTCTCTGGGCTTTGACTTTCACTCTCGTCATCTTATGACTTTCGAGTTCTGTCAAAGAGGGGAACTCGTAGACACCACATTTTTGACCATCCTCAAGACTTAGACGTCATCATTTGAACACTCGATGATCATCTATGCTCGTGTTCATTTTGAGTTTCTGAAGGTCTCGGCTACGCGCCTTGCCTTGGAGCCTCTCAACTTGTCTGTTTTGTGCTTGGTTGTCGACGAAAAGCTTGTGTTTTTGTTTCTGAGGGAAGGGGGTGGCTTGTTGGCCACTCCTACAACCCATCGACCAGGCCCTGCACCTATCGGCCATGCCCTCTCTTCATCGGCCATCAGTGGTGGCCGGTCGACACCTTTTATGGCCGGTCGGCACCCTTTTTGGCCAGTCGGCCATGTTTGTTGGCTGAGGCCTTTTTATTTGCTTTTGCAGATATTTTTGTGCCAGCTGTGACAGTTGGTGAGCACAGATTTCATCCTCCATACACGTGTATAGAGGGATTGAACCAAGCCTTTAGCTTGTCCAACAAGCTTAGGACTTGGATTTCTATAAGAAGGGAGACCCCTCTCCCTTTCCAGAGGTTCTGAAAATTGGGGATACAAAACATATATCTCTCTCAATGTTTCCCTCTCTCTCTCTATATATTGCTTAAAAGTGTGTTTTGCCTTCACTTTTGCACTACAACACCTAGTAAAGCACCATTGCTTTGTTGCTGAGGTACTAGAGGACCTTGTTTGAACTCTCAAAGTTTGTTTTCTTTGGCTCAAAAGTGCTGGTTTGCTGTGGTTCTTCAAGGGTGAGTTGTTACCCCCTTTAAGCCTTGTTTTGTATAAGTGTTTGGCCCCCCCTGCATACTGTTTTAGGCCTTGCTTTCAACTAAAAAAAGTTGCGATTTTAAGTGCTTAAAGTGTTTGTTTAAGGCCTCTTTGGTGTTGGGGGTGGTCTACCCCCCTTTTGTGCCTTGTTTGGCCTTGTTTTGAGCCATCTCTTTTAGGCCTTTGGATCACCTTTGTTTGGCCTCTTCACCACTGAAATCCAAAGAAATTTCAGTGGTGGAAAAGTGGTTTTGAGGTCCCAAATAGGAGGGGGTTGTCCCCCCCTCCTCTTCTCTTGTTTACTTGTGTTGGTGGCTCACCAAAAAAGCATGTAGTTCTATCTTCTTGAGGCTTTGTTTGAGCACTTTTTTGTGACCCTTTAGACTTATCATGACTCTATTTTTGGCTGTCTTGGTCACCTCTTGCATGCTTATTGCACTTGTAGTGTAATCCTACTTGTGGCCTTGCAAAGTAGCATGTCTTTGTGCCTTGAATTTGCTTTCTTCCTCTGTGCTTGCTGTCAAACAAAATTGACTGGAAAGCATGCTGGAAGCGTATTGGACAATGCCTAATATTACTAGTTCATAGCTGAGCTCCCATGTATTGGACAAAGTTGCCTTCTTTTGCTTCTGCTTTTTATTTCTCTTTGAAGGCATACGCTGCACCCACCTAGGCACAAAAAGTGCATTTTTTTACACCTTCAGGCGTAGCCTGGGTAAATGAAGTGTATGACTTATGGGAGGCTCGATCAGTTAACTTTTTTGAGCCTAGAATCTTTTATTTTATCCTAGCCTTGATTCAAAAATGCATTGTAGAACCCTTATTGGATCAACATTAACTTTTTCGTAGAGAATTTTAAACATCAACTGAGTTGTTAAATCTTAAAAAGCAGGCTAAGTTATTATGTCTTTCAATAGGGTTTGTTTTAGGAGAACTCAGTCTTCTGTAGATGCTAATATTTCATGAGTTTGTGCTTATTGAGATTAGTGGAGGAAATAGTGATGGCAAACATTCTGAACCCTTGATCTTTTTTGGAAGGCAAAAAGGAGAAACCTTTGCTCTAAATTTACTATGCATAAAAGAGATAAGCAACTACATGTTCGAATTGAATTAAATTGAAATCTCATTAAACCTAGCATATAACACACCGCTCTTTTGCTTCATTCTGAGAATAAGTCTTTGTGCTTTCATCTCAAAACAACAGCAATTGCATGCTCCCATGTAAAAAAATCAGTAAGAAATTTGCTCCCGAGGAAGAAATTTGTTCCCAACCATGATAAACCTCCCAAACATACAAATTTCAAACAAACAAAAGAAAAACAACTCACATTTGTTCTAGTTCTTTGTATATACATAGTATTTATTTATACTTAACAAAAACAATTTGTAGTTGACAATAGTTATCATTAATAATTTATATTTTAACATATATTACAACTAAGGAGAAAAAAGATAATTGTTAGAATAGATTTATATATATAATAGGGTTAATTACATTTTTTATTCCTAAACTATGAGCATTGTGTCATTTTTGTCCTCAATGTTTAAATTGTGAGGACCAAATTGAAACATTTTTTATATATTGGGGACCAAATTGACACAACACTCATAGTTTGGGGACTAAAAATATAATTAACCCTTTATAATATATAAAATATATATACGTACCATAGGTTGGGGCCGGGGGTATTGACTACAAGTTTTTTTTTTCACATTTAATTAACCTAAATTTGAAACATCATGTGACAAAAATAAACTAAAATCAAATGGCATATAACTTTTTGAGGCCCAGGGAAAACCATTCATCAAGTGTGCACAAAATGAAACATATATCTATCAACATTCAATCCCACTTAGAAAGCTTTACACTAGTACATATAGAGGCTGAGTCTCTACAAAAGAAGCAAAATAATAAAAACAGGAAGAGTTTTGTTGAGAGGGGAGGAGTAAGAATTTGAGGTTTTGTAACAAGAAAGATCTTATTAAGACAATGCAAAACAAATTCTTTTAACAGCAAATGATAAAGAGGCTTGATTGATTGTAGGATTGATTGTTTTTTTGAAATACAGATAATTAGATAATTCTAACTTAATTTTATGTATTTTGATTTTTGACCTAGATGAATTTAGTCATTCATTTCATACTTATTTATGTTTTCTTCGTCAGAACTTGCAACTTATTTTATTTTTCTTATTGTTTCACAATTTTAAACTCTTAAATTCTTTCATTGTTTTTACCTTTTTTTTTCCTTCTTTGTTGTAAATGAAATTTGATGTGATAAAATGTTTCTTGGCCTTTCAGGCTGATTGATACCCGTGAAAAAGATGCACAGATCATCCCAAAAGGAGAAAAGGTGGAAAAGAAAAAACAAGCAAACGAACCAGCCCAACAAATCCGTTGTTTATGTGATAGTCAAGGTTTTAAAAAGCGGCCGCAACCGTTACGTAATGCTGTTACGTAACGGTTTTGGCAGTTACCGCCACCCGTTACGACCGCTTTTGTAGTGTGATTGAGATTCACAGGTGTGTCGGCTGTAGTGGTTGCCGTAGCAGTCGTAACAGCGCCGTAACAGCCGTAACGGCTTGTATGCACCGTTACGTTACGGTTCCAAACTGTTTCTTTCGAAAAAACACACAAAAAAAGTTAAAAATGGGGGAAGATGGATAGAGAGAAGAAAGAAGATAAAGATAGAAAATGGAGGAGTAAGAGATAGAGAGAGAAAATAGGGAAGATGAAGAACATGTTATTGATTTGTTGAAACTGTAAGGCCTATGCTATTCTATTCAGCTGCTATCACTCAACCATTTTATTTGTGTGTATCTATTTGTATATTATTTGAAAATAATAATAATAATAAGTGTGGTGATTATCTATTTGGCTTGGTTAATATATATATATATATATTTATGTTCTTATTTATTCTCTTACTTTTATCATTGTTTATCTTATATATATAATAGTTAGTGATTGATTTTTTGTATAATATAAAGTTATTAATTATTAAAATAAAATGTAAAAAACTCAGTTTATAGTGATTTAAAAATATGAAATATATTGGATCATACTTAAAAATTTATAAAAATTGATCAATATTTATTTTTAACCCAATAAATATGATCATGGAAAAAAATATGCGTATCGGTAAGTTTTTTTTAAATTGTACGAAAAATAAAAAAAATTCACGGTTCCGATTACCGCAACCGTTACATTACGGCCTTTACACCCCGCAACCGCAACCGCGCCACCGCCACCGTTACGATGACCGTAACCGTTTTTCATAACCTTGGTGATAGTAATTTTGAAATAAAAAAACTTCCAATGGACCTACAAAAACTTGGCGCAAAGTTTGTTGCTAATACTAACGTTAAAGATTACATGAGCTTACGCAGTGTATGTAGAGGATGGAGGTCACTTACCCCTCCAATCCGCTGGAGAAGTGATCCAACTAGTTTGACGTCCATAGAGTGTTGGCTCATGCTCTTTGAAAGGGAAAAAGGGTTATGGTCTTTCTGTGATCCAATGAACAATTCAACTTATTACATGTATAGCAAGGAACTGTTAGGGTGTGAGATTCGCTTCTCAAATGATGGTTGGCTACTTGTTACTGAAGGTCTGAGGTCGGTTTTTTTCTTTGAATTCTTTAGTAAAACAAAGATTAAGCTTCCAGATTTGGTGGAGGATTACTGTTTTGACGGCATTTCATTCTCAGCTTCGCCAATTTCTTCAGATTGGGTTGTTTTTGCCATTTCTCATACGACTTCTATGGTGGTAAATATTTCATATATAAAGACAGGTGACGAGAATTGGACTAGCAGTGGACATGATAATGGAAGACCATTCGTCTTATCGGGTTGCAATCCAGTCTTCTTCAATCAATGTTTCTATTGTTTGGGTGAGGAAGGAAGTTTGGGGACCTTTAGATTGACAGGGACAGGTGGTTCTTTGCTCATTCGTGTTCATCCCCAATCATCACAGTGTCTGCAAACCATGTCTCGGGGATTTATGGTTTCTTTCAAGAAAAATCTATTCTCAGTCTTTGTGGGTCCAATGGGAAAACCTGTTCATATTTTCCAACTAAACTCTTCTTCTACGGAGTGGGTTAAACTGACAAATTTGGGATGTCTATTATTCTTTTTCAGTCAGACATCGTCGCTAGTTGTGCCTGCAATAGGAGGTACACTGAAGAACAAAATAAGTTTTCCTACATTCGCTAGTAGTAACAATAGTTGCATTGTTTACTCGTTAGACAACTCTAGATTTGGAGCTCTTGGCAGTGACTGTTCTACGGAGGATCTTTATGATGCAAAAGAGCTGTTGGGTGCCACTTGGTTGCAGCCGAGAGTGATTGGTACCACTGCATGATGTTCGTACAAAAAAAAAAAAATTGTTTTGGATGTTATTTTATTTATTCGGATGCTTTGTTGAGCTTTTTTCATTAATTTGCTATGTTGTTTCATTACATAATTATATGAGAACATCATTACTGACAAAGTTAGGGAATGACTCTAAAATGGTTTTTCAGTAACCATAACTAAAAATAAATGGTTGAAAAATACCCATCTTTTTTATGGGGACATTTTTGTGCAGTGCACATGTCTAGGCTTAGGACTGAGGTGTCACGCTGTGAGGAAATACTGGCTGAGGTGTGGATAATGCTCACCACCTCATCCGAGATATTCGAGAGAGGATGAGTTCTGGTTTAGATAGACTCCTAGATTGGGTGAGATAAGACTCCATGTGAGGGTTTGAGTCTTAAACCAATTATGAAATAAGTGTCTTAGTAAAGATGAGATCACTAGTGAGATCAGAGTACTAGGAGGAGGGCACTGGTTCTATAAAAAGGCAGGTATCCCCGTGGTATGTGAGAATTATTGCTCTACTGTATTGTTGCTTTGTTTGATTATTTTTTAGAAGAGTTATTTTAAAACTCTAAATTAATTACTAAATTCTCTATTAAACTTTTGTGGAACTCACATAAATCACATGTGTGGATCTCACATCTATGTGAGAAGTTTGATAAAAAAATTGATAATTTATTTGGAGTCTATAACATTTTCCTTTTTAGAGAGTTGATTACTGGATCAGTTATTTGGTTGTGTTTTAAGTTGTGGATCCCATTTAATGCACGTGCTTTTTGGTTTTTTTTCCTTTTTTTGTTTTTTTTTTTTGTTTTTTGGGATCTTAGGAAGATCAAGGTTGGTTACGGTCAAATTTTAATAGACACAAAAGACTCCGGATTCGGAGCGCCCTTCGTGGATATCACGAATTGGCCAAATTAAAGTCTCCGGATTCGGAGCCCCCTTTTGGTACATGACACATTCGAGTCGATTAAGCCTCTTAAGGCCGATTAAGACTCCGAATTCGGAGCCTTTGTGAGAGATGCATTCGGACCACTTCACTGGCCGAATAAATGTTCACTGAGAATTGTTCTTAATTCGAGCCAGTCAATGCATGTTTAAACATTTGCACCACGCAACATAAAACTTGCCAGTAAGTTGAAATAATACGTTTAATTAAGCACATAACATTTCAAGAGCAAATACGAACGTTGAAAATAAAAGAAATTCTATTTATTCGGCCCCCTCATCGTCACTCTTCTCAATTTCGAAATCGGAATAGGGTAAGTAGTGACGATGATATAGGGGTGAAGCCAAATCAATGCCCACAGCTTCGAGAGCTTTCTCCGTTTGAAGGGCCTTGATCCAGCCGTGCTTGAATCCACGATTTTCACATCGGCAGACTTCCTCGGCAAGGTCTCGTTTGGTCTTCTCTATCCCGACCTTCAGGCCATCCTAAAACCCCTTTTCATAACCCGAGGTCCGTTGGGTCACTCTCTCCTCAACGACTAATTTAGATTGACCGGCCGCCACCGACACGCTCGTTTGAACATTCTTCAGCTCCCGAAGCTCACCCTCAACCTTTTCCGCGCGAATCTCCAGACTGCGATTCCTTTCGTCCTTTTTCTCACTCTCACGTCGCGCTTCCCGTAGACGCATGCCGACTTCGTAAGCAGTATATAGTCCTTTCACGGCCCCATGTATGCCGTCTCGAAATACTTCAAAATCTTGACGTCCGACCATCGATTGTTGGACTTTCGGCGGGAAGATCTGTCGAGCAAACTCAACTGCTACACCTGGGTCTTTAATGATAGAATCCGCCTCCGTCATTGGTCTATTCCTCACAAAAACCGCAAAACTCAACGGTCATGGCGTCGCATCGGGCTCGATTCTCGGTCGCGGGCGCGGAGAATTTCTCCGTTGTTACCTATCCTTTCGGGGCGATCTGCTTCGATGACTAAGGAGCTGCTGTGTTTCCCGATCCTTGGACGTCCTTCTTCCCGTACGCATAGGCTCGTTACTGCGACTCATTGCGGCATCTAATTCAGCCAATCTTCGTCCCTCCCAAGTTGCCTGAATGGAAATAAGTAGGGCCTCTGGCGTGCACCCGCCCCATTTATCCTACAATGTATGCAGCTCTCCCGAGGCAACGTCAGTAATCCCAAACATCAAAAGACGGATGACAATTGTCCAGCCCACGAGTTAGGCCCATTCGGCTTCCCAAGATTCGGCTTCCCAAGCTCGCGCCCTGGCTAAGGCAAGGGCAGATTTACTAATCTGGTCGGCCATGTTTTTAAGCCCAAGCGCCGATCAATCTGTGCCTCAGCCATACCACGAGTTAGGCCCATTCGGTTTCCCAATCTCGCGCCCTGGCTAAGGCAAGGGCAGATTTACAAATCTGGTCGGCCATATTTTTAAGCGCAAGCGCCGATCAATCTGTGCCTCAGCCAGCCCACGAGTTAGACCCATTCGGCTTCCCAAGATTCGGCTTCCCAAGCTCGCGCCCTGGCTAAAGAAAGGGCAGATTTACTAATCTGATCGGCCATGTTTTCAAGCGCAAGGGCCGATCAATCTGTGCCTCAGTCAGCCACGAGTTAGGCCCATTCGGCTTCCCAAGATTCGACTTCCCAAGCTCGCGCCCTAGCTAAGGCAAGGGCAGATTTACTAATCTGGTCCGCCATGTTTTCAGGCGCAAGCGCCGATCAATCTGTGCCTCAGCCAGCCCACGAGTTAGGCCCATTCGGCTTCCCAAGCTCGCGCCCTAGCTAAGGCAAGGGTAGATATACTAATCTGGTCGGCCATGTTTTCAAGCGCAAGCGCCGATCAATCAGTGCCTCAGCCAGCCCACGAGTTAGGCCCATTCGACTTCCCAAGATTCGGCTTCCCAAGCTCGCGCCCTGGCTAAGGCAAGGGCAGATTTACTAATCTGGTCCGCCATGTTTTCAGGCGCAAACGCCGATCAATCTGTGCCTCAGCTAGCCCACGAGTTAGGCCCATTCGGCTTCCCAAGCTCGCGCCCTAGCTAAGGCAAGGGTAGATATACTAATCTGGTCGGCCATGTTTTCAAGCGCAAGTGCCGATCAATCTGTGCCTCAGCCAGCCCACAAGTTAGGCCCATTCGGCTGCCCAAGATTCGGCTTCCCAAGCTCGCGCCCTGGCTAAGGCAAGGGCAGATTTACTAATCTGATTGGCCAAATACCTAAGCTAAGCAGCCGATCTAACCATAACCGAAAGCAATATCATTCATCAACAACATTTTCCTTAGCAAGTTGAGCACAACTCATGAAATTTTATATACGCAAATTACTAAACAAAAAGCTACAAGCCCGCATGAAAATGCCTAGCAAAAAACTATGACTGTAGCAATTCATGAAAAATACCAAATTAAAAACTGTAAAAATACATTCGACATCCTAAAAACTATGTCAGTCGCCCAGATCAGTCATCGGAATCAGACTCCAATGGCTCAACATCCACTTGCTCATATGGTATTGGCATAATCAATAAAACTTTAGCAGCAGCAAGAGCTTTGTGCCAGCCATGTTTGAATCCCCGATTTTCAAACTTGGGGACTTGGTCCAAATACTCGGCGAGTCCAGCATTTTTCTCGGCCTCGAATACTTTGGAAGCCTCCGAGTCGGCTGTTTCCTTCGCCGCCTTCATTTCAGCTAACTCAGCCTCCAGTTTGGAGACCGCCTTCTGGGCCAATTTGAGCGCATCTTCGCTCGCGTCCGCCTCCTTTTCGGCATCCGATCTGAATTGATCCGTGCTACGAGCCCTCTCCACCTCAGCCTCAGCCCTTGAGGCTTCCTTGTTCGCCTTCAAAGCTTCGACCTCAGCCCGAAGTAGATGAAGGATCGGCCGAATTCAATACCTCGTCAGACTCGGTTTCGTACTGATCTGATTCGGTAACATTAGCTACATCCCGCTCCGAATCAGACCCTTCAAAACCAACCTGCCTCAAGTTTTTGAAGTCGAACAAAATAAGAGCGATAAGAGAATCTTCACCCTCCGGAACCGGGATATTTTTCGCCGCCGAGAAGGTCGTATATGTTGGCTCGTAACGAAGCAGAACGTGGGCCGCCCTCCCTTGTTTCTAAAGACTTCGACGGCTGAAATACTTGAGCGCGACTTTGATATCCGAAAGAAGGGGTCGTCAGTCGAAGACAGGACTTTCTTCAAATCGTTCCCTGCACAAGCCAAGCCGTAACATTTCAAAGAAGAGGCTTTACAACAAAAATGAACAAATAATAAAAGCAAGAAGGCAATCGGCCACCTGGCTTGCCCCTCCATCTAGGAATAGGGTTGATGTGATCCTCCCCTTCGCCAAATTCCCAGTTACCCTAGACAACGACCATAACATCATCAACTCGTTTCCCAGAACTGGAAAGCATAGTAATTAGCTGATGGTCGATATCCTCGGCCCTAAGCAAGAAACGCCCGTGCCGACCAGAAGACTTACCCAAGGCATAGCAATGTCGGATGGCTGGAATGCCAAGGCTAATTCTAAGGCGACGGTTGAGCGCTATAACCCCCATTATAATTCTAAAGAAATTCACATTGAATTGGGAAGGGATTAAACCCCAATGGCAAAGCACAGCCCTAAGAAACGGGTGAAGGGGAAAACGGACTCCACCCTCTGCGATTGACAAAAGAGGAAAGACAATCGTGGTTTTGTCCTCCCTCTCCATATCAAGAGTGCCATCTGCCACAAACGACAGACGGACATCATCAGGAATGGAGAAATGACGTTTAAAGCCAGTAATTCGATCTGACGAGAGAAGGTCTTTTAAATGTTTCGCCATACCCTACAATTTATAAGAATATGCCAAGGAAAGAATAAACCAGAAAAAGTCTTCGAAGCAAGGAAGGAGAGAACTTACAAAGGACGAAGAGGATATCGGATAAGAGAGTTGCAGGGACGATTCAAAAGGCAATCCAGCGACCAGCGTCATAAAATACATACTCGAAAGGACGTCAAAATTTCAAATCGCAATAAATAGACACGTACGAGGGGGCGAAAAGTCGACACGACAACCGAAAGGGTGTGCTTAGATATCCGCTTGAAGATGAGGCCAACCGCCGAATTTTGGTTCTGATTTTTCAAAATTCGGAACCAAGCACTCCAGCCAACTGTCGTTGGTAAAGTGCTTGGGGGGCAATTGTGGGAGCTGTAGACACCCCATTTTTGACCGACCTTGAGACTCAGACGTCACCAGTTGAGCGCTCGGTGATATTGCATATTGTGCTCGTTCAGAAGTGTCAGAGTCTCGGCTGCGAGCCTTGCCTCCGGACTTCCGGACTCTTTTGTGCTTTGCCTCGGTTTGCGAACCAGGCTCCGTTTTCTCTGTTTTCTCTTCCCGAAGGGAGGGAGAGGTCTCGTAGATCATCTCTCAGTGGCCGTAGGCTACGTTTCGTGGTCGTAGGCCATTTTGCCCGTTTGGAACCCGGTTTTCGGTTTTTCGGAGCCGTTGGCCGTGTGCCTCGGTTCGGGACCGCTTAACCATCTCCGTTTGCTCCGATTTTTGGAATACATCTTGTTTGCTCCCTTTCGAGGGACACTGTGGCCCGAGAAACTGACTTCGTGGTCGAACACCACTCCCGGTGCCTAACAGTCAGTTTTCGGGGCCCCGGGCTGCGCGTTCCGGCCCCCGAACCTTCATTTTGCATCGGTTTTGGTTCATTTTTGGCAGGGACCTCTGTTTCATTGCTAGGAAGGTCATAGAAGGATGAGAGGCCAGTAATTGTTCTGTCAGCCAACTTTATCCCTTCATCGCCCTCCGTCGCCCGATTTTTCTCACTTTAGAGCCAATGTTGACCACCCTTGGGCCATCTTCTTGCACCCTAAACCCCATATTTGTGATGTACACATCTGGGAGGCCACCAATATTTGGTGGCCGGCCAGTAATTGCTTTTGAACCCCTTTGAAAAGTGGGTTGTTCTCTCTCTTGGTTCACTCTCTCTAGTTTTTGACCACAGGGTTGTGTTGTGCACACATGGGAGGCCCTCTTTCTGTGGTGGCCGGCCACTAATCTTGATTGACCTTTTTGACCCTTGGCCGCCAGCCATGGGGAGAGCCGGCCGGCCACCTGCAACCTCAATAACTAGCCGGCCTTGCTCCTTGCTGCAGGTACATTTCAAGTATGTATCTCTTTCCCCCCCCAGATTTTGTATTCGGGGGGCCAACTTTTTGGGGGGAAACTTGAATTCATTTCCCCCCCCCCATTTTTCCCCCCTTTTCTCCCTCTCTTTTGCCTATAAAATTAGCCTCCCAGCTCTGGTTTAAGGGTTAGAAAAATTGCCTTTGAGCTCCCATATTGTATCTCTCTCCCTCTACACTTCCAAGCTTCAAACCTCTCAAGTCCTACACTCATTTCTTCACCAACCCATAGCCCTACCCTTCCATCCTCCATTCTAGTAACTTGAGGTTGTTCTTCAGAGCCTAGGAGTGCTACATTTTGGTCCAAAAGGCTGTCAAAGACTAGTCTTCAAGGGTAAGTCCTCTTCTCCCATTTTTGACCCTTTTCTTGGTTCATATTCTAGCTCCTTGTGCTTACTTTTTTGAGCTCCGACCCTAACTGAAAATGGAATTTTTTTGAGCTCTATTTCATGTTTGTTTAAGGGCCTCTCACTGTTTGAGGCTTCCTTGTGGCACTTGCTTCTTTACCTTTCTTTTATGCCATTTCCTTGCATAGTATTTTAGGCCTATGTATAAACTGTTTTGAGCCCTGTCATAAATTGTAAAGTGGCCTATTTTGAGCCCTTCTTCAACATTGTTGAAGGGCTCATCACTATTTGAGGCTTCCATTTGCCACTTGCCTTTGTATCTCTCTTTTGGCTCCTTTTTTGCATGATTTGTTAGCCTCTTGTGCTTCTGTTTTTGGGCTCTGGTCCGAAATATAAATGGCCTTATTTTGACCCCCTCTTCATGTTTCATTAAGGGTCTTTTACTTTTTGAGGCATCCTTTTTGTACTTTGTGTTATAGCTCTCTTTTTGGCCTTGTTTTGCATAGTATTTTGAGCATGCTTGCGCACTGTTTTGGGTTTGATCATAAACTTTAAAAGGTCATATTTTGGGCCCCTCTTCAACATTGTTGAAGGGCCCTCATCTGTTTAGGGACAGAAGCTGCCACTTGCTTCATTATCTCTCTTTCGGGGCCATTTTTGCATGCTAGCTTAGCCCCATTTGTGTTCATTATTTGGCCTTTCTTAAAACTATAAATATGCTTTTTTTGGGACTTCCTTGAATCTGTCTTCATGCTTCATGATAAAATAATGCATGCTTTGTATAGCTATAGGTCATTGCGTATGCCTAATTTTGCATTTCGGGTACCATTTCATGCATCGGGTGCCATGTTTCCATGATTCGGGGCTGTTTTGCATCATATTTTGTAACGCCCTCAAATAACAACAATAAACCCATCAGATAAGACATGCATTTACATATAAACTAACCACATTCTTTTATTCATTAGAGTTCCATTACATAAGTATTACATGTTCCCCTTTCGCCCGGTCCGAAGACCGGCCTCTACTAACCATGAAATCCGATTTTGAAAATGTTACGTGTTCTTATTCCGATTATTAGCCTAGAATTACCATGTTATGCGCACAGCAAACAAGTATAGACTAGATTGCCTAATTTGGAAACAAGCATTGTATATCCGTTTGTTTTGAAAAGTGCCTTGGAATTTGCTACTCGCAAGTAGGCTAAAACACGAATTTCAATGAGTTTTTCCAACTCAAACAATCCAACGTTCACCCACAGGCATTCAAACAGTTTATCACATTAGCATCTAGGCACATGGTAAGCATGCTGTCATGATAGCATTCACACGCATGCGATATGCTAAAGCACAAATACTTACATCGTACTCCGTGCTAAAAACAGGAACATTTTAGCAATCAATGCATGATCCAAGTCCATGTTAAGTGTCTAATGCATCGCATACAAAATGTAATCGAAGTAGGCTCAGCCAACCTAAGTATGGCACGTGAAATGCGATCAATTGGTGCACATATTCAATTTGGAATTGAAGTACAAATGCAGTTAGCGTGATGTACCGAGCCTGATGCATGCAATACAAATGCATGAATGCACGCATGCATAGCATAAGGTATGCTAATTTTAAGTATGCCCTAGTCTACCATCATAAGCAGGTAAATAAAAGGGAGGAAAGAAGTGGGGATTGGAAGACATGCACACGCATGCACCCACACTTATTACAAATTTGCCCTCGCTCGGAGGGACCGAATAAATATTACAAATTAACTAACTCACGAGCTAATTAAATATTACAGACCATCTAATTAGTTAACAAACTAATTTAAACTAGGAAAAGCAGTAAACCGCCTCGGGAGGAGAGCCAGATGCAGCGCATGCTTGGGTCCTGCTCGGAAGTGCACGGCCATGCATAGTCTGCCTCTGTTTTCCCTACTCTGCCTTTCTGAAGACTGCCAAAGTCTCAAGGATGCTTCTCTGGATATTGGGAATCACCACCGGCTGAGTAGAATTACCACCGGCAGAGAATTGTGGTCACCAGCACAAAATGAATCCATCGGCTGGTGATTTACTGTCGGCCGGCAATAAATACTGTCGGTCGGCAAAGAATGCCTGCAGAACCTGCAACTCACAGCAGCAGAGGACAGAACATGCATGGCAATACAATTCAAGCAATGTATGCACCAATCATGTCCCCTATCATATTTGCGACACAAAGGGGCATGTGTCTCGATTCTGGACCACCAATCACGCATTTCCATGCATGATGGCCCAAAGAATCAAGTGTGCAACTTTCATGTCAAATGAAATGCAAACCAAACAAACAAACCAAGGCCCAATTCCTATCACCAAGTCAAGGAACAAGGTATGCATGCAAGCTAAGGATGCAACGTGGCATAGCAAGACACTTATGCAAGCATACAAGCAAACATGAGGCAATGCAAACTAATGAAAAGGTGGACTCATACATGATTTAGGCAACTCTAAATAGGCCTAAAATAGTGGCCAAAGTGACCAAAATAAAGGGCTAAACACATACACACATGCACATGTTAAAGGGGCCAACACTTAGGCACTAATGGGACAACTCTCAAACACATTCAAGAGGGTGTAAACATGGACATATGGCATGCAAGGTAAGCATTGAAAATCATCTAAGGATGGTACCAAACCAAGCAAACAAAATAGACTAAGCATGCAATAAATGACCTAAATGCTTGAAGCAAGTCAAAGAGGCTTGAACCATGGCCAAGCCAACCAAGCCTCACAAGGCTAAGAGGACATAAAATAGGTTCAAGGCAGACCTAAACCATGCAAAGGGGACCCCCTAGATAGCATCTAAGTGGCTCAGATTCAAAGGCATGTACAATGGCCAAAACATGGAACATGCTACACAAGCTTTCAAAGCATTAAGGAGACATCCAAGGCAAACATATAGGCATGCAAAGGGGACTGAAATGACATGGTGGACAGTTCCAAGTCACTAAATCAATGCAAGAATGTCATGCTATATGTTCATACACTTAAGGCCAACAAGCCGGAATGCAAAGGAGCTACACTAAGCATGCCAAATCCGGCCCAAACAACCTAGGACAGAACTTAAACATGGCAAAATGAGCACAAAACCTTCACAAGGCTAAGCCTAAAACATGCTCGAACAAAGGCTAACAACCTAAGGCATATTAAGGCAATAACATGGCATTACATGGTAGGTATGCTAAGCATGCATGGTGTACCAAAACCAACACACAACAACGTTATATCATGGCATAATAAGCATGGAAAACAACCAAGACATGATCAATACACACTCTAACATGATGCTCTCTCAAGAGGCCAAAAAGGGTCCGTTTCAAGGACAATAAGGAGAGGGGGTGGCCCTCCCCTTTTGGAGACTTCAAGGCACCATCTCCGCCACTGAAATCCCTCAAGATTTCAGTGGTGAAGAGGCCCAAACACCAAAGTCTCGAAACTTCCACAAAATAGGACAAAATGGGGCCTTTCAAGGCCTAAGAGGGTAAAACACCTCCAAACCACAAAACACTCTAAACAAACAATTTAGAGGGCCTAAAAACAGAACTTTTTTGTATTATACACTAAGCTCAAAAACGATTTTAAGATAGGTAAAAATACAATGCAAAAATGGGGAATAAAGGGGCTAGTTTCTTACCCTTGAAGACCCCTTCAACAATGGTGCTCCAACAGCTCCTTTTAGGTTGAAAATAGCTCCAAAACTTCAAAACCAACCTCTTAGAACCTCAGTAGCTAAGAGAAGGTGAAACACTATGTGTTTGTGTGCAATAGTAAGACACAAGCACAATTTAACACACACAAGAGGGAGATATAGAGATAGAAAGTGTATGGATTCTAACCCTAGAACTCGAAACCCTAAAATGGCTGTCTAAAAAAATATCTAAAGTGCCTCAAGTGTCTAACCCTCAAGCCAAGAGAGAAGACTCTCTCTTATAGAGTCTTTTTTCTTGTAAAGCTTACAAGACAAGCTTCTAAAGAGAGAGATCCCTCCATACACGTGTATGGAGGGGAGCCAACTGCAAGACAGCTGTGATAAAATATCTGCAAAAGCAGATGCACAGTAGTCGGCCGGCCAAAGATGCCATTTTGGCAAAAGTGAGTGCCGACCGGCAACAAATAATGCCGACCGGCAATATACATTGCCGATGGCAGCAAAAACCAGCCGGTGGCCTCTAGCCACTGTCGGTGGTGTGTGGGGATGCCTCACAAGGTATTCCCTACCTCTCCAAGGCAAAACACAAGTGTTTGGTGTAAAACCAGACACTAAACAGTCGAGTTCAGGGATCCTGAGGCAAGGCACGTAGCCGAGACCTCTGGGAACTCCAAACGAACACAAACAAGGGTAATCACCAAGTGTTCCAATGGTGACATCCAAGTCTTGAGGACGGTCAAAAATGGGGTGTCTGCAGGTTGTATTTCAAACTTTTTACTATCTTTTTGAGGGTTTCCCTCTATTAAACTCATGAAAAATAGTTTGATGGAGTTTTTCTTGGAAAATGAGGAAGGTTTGTTTTTAATGAAAACCCTAGAATTTGGGGTTTTTTTGGAAAACATGGAGATGTCCATGGAATGCTTTCTTTTCTTTTGATAAAAAATGAGTGTGTGTAGATTTCCATGATGTGGTTGCAAAGATGGAAAGCTTTTGACATATGGAAATGGAGAATTTGTTTTAGAGACTATGGTTAAAGACATAGTGATATATGGTTGTGAGAATTATAAACATGGGAATTAATGTTTTGGAAAAATACTACTTGTGGCCTTAAAGAGACTAGATTGTTGAGACTTGTGAATGTAAAATTATAACGATGTGTTGATGACACATGGTCTTCTTGTGAAAGAACAATGAAGAAAGGAAATGGGAATTGTGATTGTTGGCATTATCATGGAGACATTTGAAAATGAAGAGATGTTATGAGATATTAACCATTGCATCATATTCTCATTTGATATGTTATCATCAATGTGCATGAAATGAATTACTACCATTATTGCATTCTCATCATGTTTACTTGAGAAGGATTATATTGTAATGAGAACAAAGGGAAATGTGAAAGGGGTAAATACGTTGGTAAGTCCAGTTAGGGGGTGTAGATGACTTTGATAAGTTGGCCTGAGTGTCCATGGTGAAAGCCCAGAAAACCGCGCGGATAGGTGTCGAGCCTTCCGGTTAATACCAGTAAAAATGACAAAGTAGAGTCTACTTGCAGACACTAGCCTAGGAATTACCAATGTTGTATTTACCGCCCCTATTGATAAAAATTGAAAGTTCTGAAATGTGTTGAGGTTGCAAGCTGTTATTGAAAAATGGAAATCTTTGAGAAGAGCATGAAATGAAATTTTCTTTAAAAAGGGCATTTGTATGGCATTGGCATTTGCATTTACATTGAAAACTGCATAACTGTATATACTTTGTGAGAATTCTCTACTGGGCTTTATGCTCACCCCTATGGGACTTTCGTACAGGTAAAGATGTGGTGATCTCGCCGAACTGAGGGTGTGGATATCTTTTGTGAAGAGTAAATAACTCTCTTATTTTTGTTGTGAATTTTGTAAAGCCAAGGGCTAAATATGTATGGGTCTAAGAGACCATTTTGTGTAACCGGGCAATTGCCTTGGAAGATATATGCCCTTAAGGGCATTTCATTGTTTTGAGACTAGATGCTTCACATGCTATAGATTCATGTGTTCTTTTGTTTCAATGAATATATACAGCATGTGGAACTTTTGGATTAAACTCAATTATTAAATATGTGATGATGAAAAGATTATTGTTATTGTTTAGTGAATGCTCATTAAGGTGGGTAGTTCATGTTGAATTATTTCAGGGCGTTACACATTTTCAGCATAACCAATTCTCCAGGCGCTAGCTGGAAGGTAATGACACCTCTCATTCTCAGCGCAGTACACGTTTTCTCAATCATCACACCATGACGTGGTACAACCAACACGAGTGTAATACATGCATATAAACTATTCAATAGAGCATAATCCAACGCATGTGTAATGCACACACACAATTATTCAACATAACAATGTCATCCTCCACGATGACCAAGTACAAAACCTCTAAATATATGTATCCAACACATGTTTTACAATGATTCGACACCCATGAGGTTTTAAATCCAACAACAACAAAATATTTATAATTCAACCTCAAGTTACTTTCCGAAATTCACATAGAGTTATTATTTCATTCTTCTATTTCAAAAATCAATTCTCTTATTTTCCACGTAAACATATTTCCCTTCCTTCCCAATCCATTCATTTTATTCTTCAAATTTTAATTCATGAATAGCAAGGCCACAACCTATTTTATCTCAACTCAACAAGGGCATAACTAACCTCATGATTTACTCCCTTTTTACAATATACAAGCCACCAATTTGTTACATTCAACTATGAACAACCCAACACAAGTAAATGTAAAATATATATATATATATATATTAGGCCCAAATCAATCTCAATTTAATTACCAAATCATTAATCGAATTCCTTAATTCATAACATGAAAATTTCACAGTTTCAACTATTTTTATCTATTAGGCATTATATCAAAATTTGGGCTTTGTTTCTCTCTACACGTAACCATGTTAACCACTCTCCAATTTAACCCAAATAACAACCATGTTCACAAAATTTCAATCTCAACTACCAAATCTTAAATCCTCTATCATGATTTTCGAAAAATCCATAACAACATGGTTTTTATGCAATAAAAGCATACCACATGTCTATCTATAAAAGAGGTATTTATATATATATATATAAAGTTAAATAAGACAAAACTTAATCAATTTAATCACCCCAAATCAAATTTCTACAAAAATGCTTATTAGTATTTAAAAATTATGCCGATCTCAAATGTAAAATAAATTTCAGATTATCAAGCCTCTAAGGCGTTCAATTTCTGATCCAAACACCGTAATTGAGACAGATATTTTTCTTATCATACAGATATACATCCATAATCATAGGGTTCACTTAATGAAACTTAATTTCACATAAAATTTCACAGTAAGCATTTAAATACTCAGAATAAGGTACTGAAAATATACCAGAAACAGATACGAGGATCGGGTTATTACATGTGGTGTGCAATAGGCCAAGAACAAAGCACTTTCTAAGCCTAAAATATAGAGACAAAGAGAGAGATATAAGCTTTGCCTTAGAGCATTTTTTTCAACTTGGTATAAAGGAGAGGGAGGGCCTCTCTTATAGAGTTTCAAAGCCAAAGCTTCTCCAATAAGCTAAAAACTTGGCTACAAATCCTCCATACACGTGTATGGAGGATCCAGTCTGTGCCTTCCAGCTGTTCCAGCTGGCACAACTGGCATGCACTCAGACAAACAAAACAGGAGGCATGCACTCAGAAAAGGTGGTCAGCCGACCACTTTACCTAGTCGGCCGACTAGGGAAAGTGGTCTCCCAGATAAAAACTGGTCGGCCAAGGCAAATGGTGGTCTCCACTTTGAAAGCAAGCTAGTGGTGTGGTGAGAGACCAGCAAATTTTGCCCAAAGACCAAGAAAACCAGCTTCCCGACAAGAAAACCGGCTGGCGGGGAGAAAGTGGTCTCCAAGGAGAAAAGGTGATGTCCCACCCCTGTACCACCTTCCAAACAAGGAAAACAAGGTTCATGCCAAAAATGAACCAACACGGATGCAAAACGAGAGTTCGGGAGGCAAAACGCGTGGCCGTGGGCCTCGAAAACTGGCTGTTGAGCACAAAAAGTGGCGTACGACCACAAAAGTGGTCTCCTGGACCACAGTACCCCTCTAGACAGAGGAAACAAGGTGTGTTCTGAAAATTGTGCCAAACGGAGAATATTAAGCGGTCCCGAGCTGAGGCGCATGACCGACAGCTCTGAAAAATCGAAAACTAGTCTCCAAATGGGAATAGTGGCCTACGACCACGAAAAATAGTCTACAACCACTGAGAGATGGTTTACAAGACCTCTCCTCCCTTCGGGAAAAGAAAACAAGACTTAGTCCATAGATACAAAGAGACCTGAGGTCCGGAGGTGAGGCTCACAGCCAAGAACTCCGAAACCTCGAAAGGAGCACAACATGCGCAATCACCGAGCGCTCAATCGATGACGTCTGAGTCTTAAGGTTGGTCGAAAATGGGGTGTCTATAGATATTTATTTTGAATGATCTGCCATGTACAGATTTCACTTCTGCAATGCAAAGTTCTGTTCTCTATCAATGTGTAACTCAGTTCAAGTCCTCCGATTAAAGCCTCCGAATTCGGAGCCCCATCTGTGCAGGTCACGTTTGGGCCGAATAAGACTCCGGATTCGGAGCGCCCTTCATGCATGACACGATTGTTTGGGCTGAATAAGACTCCGGATTCAGAGCACCCTTCGCCATTGTCGTAATTGGCCAAGACAAAAAGGCTCCGGATTCGGAGCCCCATCCGTCCAGGTCACATTTGGGCTGAATAAGACTCCGGATTCAGAGCACCCTTCGCCATTGTCGTAATTGGCCAAGACAAAAAGGCTCCGGATTCGGAGCCCCATCCGTCCAGGTCACATTTGGGCTGAATAAGACTCCGGATTCAGAGCACCCTTCGCCATTGTCGTAATTGGCCAAGACAAAAAGGCTCCGGATTCGGAGCCCCATCCGTCCAGGTCACATTTGGGCTGAATAAGACTCCGGATTCGAAGTGCCCTTCGTGCATGTCATGATCAGCCAAGACAAAAAGCCTCCGAATTCGGAGCCCTATTTGTGTAGGTCACGTTTGGGCCGAATAAGACTCTGGATTCGGCCTCATCCGTGCAGGTCATGTTTGGACCGAATAAGACTCCGAATTCGGAGCCCCCTTCGTGCATGTCGTGATTGGCCAAGACAAAAAGACTCTGAATTCTGAGCCCCATCGTGCAGGTCACGTTCGGGCCGAATAAGACTCCGGATTCGGAGTGCCCTTCGTGCATGCCGTGATTGGCCAAGACAAAAAGCCTCCGAATTCGGAGCCCCATCCATACAGGTCACGTTTGGGCCGAATAAGACTCTGGATTGGGAGCGCCCTTCGTGCATGTTGCGATTGGCCAAGACAAAAAGCCTCTGAATTTGGAGCCCCATCCATGCAGGTCACGTTTGGGCTGAATAAGACGCCAGATTCGGAGCGCCCATCATGGATATCCCGATTTGCCAAGACAAGCCTCCGAATACGGAGCCCTGTCCGTGGTCTTGTTTGGGCCGAATAAAAGCACTGGATTCGGAGCTCCTCGCAAGCTGTTATAACACACGATGACTGTAGACACCCCATTTTTGACCGTCGTCAAGACTTGGACATCATCATTTGAACACTCAATGATTATCTATGCTCCTATTCGTTTTGAGTTTTTGAAGGCCTTGGCTGCGCGTCTTGCCTTGGAACCTCTCAACATGTCTGTTTTGTGCTTGGTTGTGGACCAAGAGCTTGTGGTTTTGTTTCTGAGGGAAAGGGGTCGCTTGTTGGCCATCCCTACAGCCCATCGGCCAAGCCTTTTGCTTATCGGTCATGTTTTCTCTCTATCGGCCATCAGTGTTGGTCGGTCGACACCCTTTTTGGCCGGTCAGCACCCTTTTTGGCCGATCGGCCATATCTTTTGGCCGAGGCCTTTTTATTTTCTTTTGTAGATATTTTTGTGCCAGCTGTGACAGCTGGTAAGCACAGATTTCATCCTCCACACACGTGTATGGAGGGATTGAACCAAGCCCTTAGCTTGTCCAACAAGCTTAGGAATTGATTTTCTATAAGAAGGGAGACCCCTCTCCCTTTCAAGAGGTTCTGAAATCTTGATATACAAAACATATATATCTCTCTCTCTTTATTTCCTCTCTCTCTCTCTCTATATATATATATTTGCACTTGTTTGTGCTCAAAAGTGTAATTTCTTCACACTTTTGCACTAAAGCACCTACTCTACCATAATCTTGTTGCTGAGGCACCTAAAGGTCTTTCTTGGACTCAAGAATTGGTTTTAACTCAGAAAAGTTGCTGAAGTTGTTGCTTTGAAGTTGTTCTTCAAGGGTGAGTCTCTAACCCTCTTTTAAGCTTTGTTTTGCTTAAGCCTTTAGCCACCTTTGGATGCTTCTTTTGGCTTAGCTTTAAACTGAAAAAAGTTCTATTTTCAAGTGCTAACATGTTTGTTTAAGGCTTTGTTGGTGTTGGGGGTGATCTACCCCCTCTTTTGCCTTGTTTTGGGCCACCTCTTTAAGCTTTTGTTTTAGCCTTTGCATGACCTTTCTACCACTGAATTCTAGAGGAATTTCAGTGGTGGAAAATGTGTTTTGAGGTCTTAAATGGGAGAGGGTCATCCCCTCTCCTTGTGTCTTGAATGCTTGTATTGATGGCTCACAAAGTTGGCATGTTGTTCTAACTCTTTGTGGCTCCATTTCAGTATGTCTTAGGTCTTGTTTTCCCATGATATAACACTGTTTTGGCTTGGTTTGATCATATCATGCATGCTCCTTACACTTGTAGTGCAAATCCATTCACTAGCCTAACATGTATCATGCTTTTGATCATCATTCTAGAATGATTATGGATCAACTCCAACAAGCTTTTGTTCATGTTTTACCATGCTTTAGCTCTGTTTTATGTTGTTTTGGCCATGCATGACTTTTTTGGTATAGCTATAGTGCATTCTAGCTTTGTTAGCTTTGAGTTTCCAAGTCACTAGCATGCATTGCTTGGGCCATGTGCATGATTTGGCATCATTTAACATGATATTTCAGAGCATATAGCATTTCCATACACTCACATGTGTCACTCTTTCTATGCTTTTGGAAACTTGTGCTTTATGCCTTAAACATGAGCCATTGTGTATGCCATCTTGCCTAGGCTTTTGGGCTATCATATCAGTACATTTTTGGTGTTATTTTGACATGCCATAACTCTGATTTTAGTGGGTGAAGTCATCTCATGATTGGTTTTGGTAGGTGTAGTGTAACCTTCCTCATTGGCCTTGTGTGCTCCATGCTTCATGCCTTTAATTCTAGCTTGTGTTGGCCTTGTTTAAGCATGTTTTGGCCATTGTATTGGCATGCATGAGGCTTGTTTGGGGTTGGTTTGGCCCATTGAATATTGCATTACATGGCCCTTACCATTGCATTTTTGTTTGCCTGTTATTGCGTGACATTGTTATTTGCATGTTGGTGCATGTTCATGATGTTTAGCATGTTGATTAGATAAGCATGTTGTTGAATGCTTGTGGGATTGCATGTTGTTGCATACTTGGTGCATTGCATGCTGTTGCATGCTTGTTGCATAGCATGATTTTTGTATGCTTGTTGCATTGCATTGTGTGTGCATGCATTGCATTGCATTGTGTTTGGATAGGGTGTCAATCCAAACACGAGGAAGAGGGACATTTCATACTTGAAGTGATGAAACGTGCCTCAATTCTCAGTCGCCGACCCTCTTGATCAAGCATGATAGAGGTTAAGGTCTCTTATGTGGTATTTGTGTGCATTCATTAACATTGATTTGTGCAGCTTGGCCTCTCTTGCCATCATGCATTAAGATGCGTGATTGGTGGCTCGAGAGCCGAGCACTACACTACTTTGAGCTTAAGACATGATAAGGGGTGTAGTTGCACACACATTTTCTTGTAAATACACTGCCATGCCTCTGTTAGTGCTCTGTTGCAGCAAAGGGAGAATTTGCAGGAATTAACAAATTTTAACTAAGAAAACTGTAAACTAGCATGCAAGCTAGGGACTACCTCGACTCGCTCCGGATGATGAATGATGCATGCTCGGGTTGCTTGGCACGGAAATCCACTGCGATGCCCTAATTAGCCTCTGTTTTGCAATGATTTCTTGGAAAGCGCACCAAGCTCCGGAAGACTGCTGATTCTTGATTTGCTGCAACAGAGAGCAGGAAAAGGGCATGGCAATGTATTTTCACAAATGTATGCATGCCCTCGATCCTTGTGCCACCAATCACGCATCTCGAATGCATGATGGCCGAGGAGTCGAATTGTGCAACTCAATATATAGAATGAATGCACATGAAAACAAAACAAAACCTAGACTCCATCATGGATAATCCGGAGTGGTCGGCGACTGGGAATTGAGACACATTCCGTCACTCGGAGTACGAAACATACCTCGTTTCCCGTGCTCGGGCTAACTCCTATCCCAAACACAATGCAATATGCATGATATGCAACTAAGATACAAGGTTTCGGTTTGCCCGCAGAAGGTGGGGGTCAGAAAGCTGCTTCTTCAGCTGACCGCAGAGTCAGAGTTTGGGCAGGGGGCAGCCCTTGACTTGTTATCAGTGTGGACAACCTGGGCACTTGAAGAGGTTTTGCCCACAGTTGAGTGTCACTTCGGGAGCGTCTGGTTTTAGGCAGACGCAGGGTTTTCAGCCAGCTCAGTCTGTGCAGGCCTCGAGGCCAATCCGGGAGTTTCGTCATCCCAGTCTGTGCAGCAGTCTTTTGCTCCGAGAGGTGAGCAGGTAGACCAGGGGCCTACGGGGCGCGTGTATGCTGTTACCGGCGCAGGATTTAGTACCGGCTCCAATCAGTAGTGAGAGGTACTTTTCTGTTTTGCAACTCGGTTGCTAGTGTGTTGATAGACACGGGGCATCTCATTCTTTTGTATCTGCTTGCATTTGCATCGTTTTTGGAAATTGGGTTAGCACAGTTAGCATCTCCTATTTGTGTGGGTATCGCCTTTGGTGGTGAGTTGATCCTGAAACAGGGTGTTAGAGGATGTGATATAGAGGTCGCCGACTATAGGCTTCCTTTTTCCATTTGTTGTCATGCCCATGAAGGTTTTGATGTTATTTTGGGTATGGACTGGCTATCGTCATACCGGGCTGTTATTGATTGCTACCGCCAGAGGGTCACGTTATGTACCTTGAGCGGGGAGTGGTTCCATTTCTTGGGAGACCGGTTGGCAGTGTTTTTGCACCGGGTATGATTCGCGAGGGCGAAGTGAGCTAGTAGTCTACTTGTAGCTTTGAGAGTGGTGAGAGTGTGAGACCCAGCATGTATTCCCGAGGGTGGTTTGTGAGTATTCGGATGTTTTTCGAAGATCTTGTTAGTTTGCCACCTCACCGAGAGATAGAGTTCTCTATGATTTAGTGCCCGGTACGGCGCCGATTTCTATGGCCCTACCGTTTTGCTCCAGCAGAGTTGGTTGAGTTGAAAGTTTCAGCTCCAGGAATTGCTAGATAAGGGCTTTGTTCGCCCTAGTGTTTCGCCGTGGGGAGCACCGGCCCTCTTTGTTAAAAAGAAAGATGTGCCTTGAGATTGTGTATTGACTACGGAAGTATGAATCGGGCTACGGTTAAGAATAAGTATCCTATGCCGTATAGATGATTTGTTTGACCAATTGAAGGGTTCCCGTTGTTTCTCTAAGATAGATTTGAGATCGGGTTACCACCAGTTGAGGGTCAGGGATGAGGATATTCCGAAAACGGCATTCCGTACGCGGTATGGCCATTATGAGTTTTTGGTGATGCCATTTGGGCTTACCAATGCACCGCAGTCTTTATGGACTTGATGAACCGGGGTTTTCCGGGAGTTTTTAGACCGATTTGTGGTCGTCTTCGTGGACGACATTCTATCTATTCGCCTTCTGAGGAGGAGCACGAGGAACACTTGAGAGTGGTGCTTGAGTTACTTAGAGCCCATAGGCTGTATGCCAAGTTTGGGAAGGTTGGGTTCTGGCTGAGGGAAGTCAAATTCTTAGGCCACGTGGTATCCGGGGAAGGGGTGTCTGTTGATACATCAAAGGTTGAGCCAGTGCAAGATTGGGCACAGCCTAAGAGTGTGTTTGAGATCCGCAGTTTTTCTGGGATTAGCTGGGTATAACCGTCGGTTTGTGAAAGATTTCTCCAGGTTAGCGTCACCGTTGACTAGGCGACTCGGAGGGAGTCAAGTTTGCGTGGAGTGAGACTTGTGAAAAGTCATTCCAAGAGCTGAAAGTTAGATTGACCACCGCTCCAGTGTTGATTATTCCGGAGAGAGGGTTGGGTTATGCGGTTTATTGTGATGCCTCACGAGAGGGTTTGGGTTGTGTGCTGATGCAAGAGGGGAAGTGGTAGCTTATGGCTCACGTTATTTGAAAATACACGAGAAGAATTACCCCACACACGACCTAGAGTTAGCAGCAGTGATCTTTGCCTTGAAAATCTGGAGGCACTACCTTATGGTGAGAGGTTCGAGGTATTCTCGGATCAATAAGGTTTGAAGTATTCTGTTTACATAGAGAGACTTGAAATTTGAGGCAGAGGAGATGGATGGAGTTCTTCGAGGATATGATTTTGAGTTGCACTATACATCCGGGAAAAGGCCATGTTGTGGCCGATGCCCTTAGTAGGAAATCCATTAGTGATGATTGCTAGTTAGCCATCCGGGAATGGGAGATGTTGGGAGCGCTGGCGAGTTTGATTTGCTACTGGGCGCAAATCTGTTGAGGCTGCGGCCTTATTTTCTGTTGTGCGCAGCCTACACTTGTGATTAGAGTTGTGTAGAGGCACAGAGAGGGACCTTGAGGTGAATCCCTCCGAGAGAAGAATCTCCCAGTGGGAAAGTTGAGAAGGGTTTTGACGGTGTATCCCGACCTGACGTGTTGACGTACGCGAGACCGTTTGTTTGTACGGAGTCTTGCCGTGGAGGAAGTAACTCCGAGAGTTTTCATCATTCGCGTCTTGCGATGCATCCCGGGAGGTACTAAGATGTATCAGGATTTGGGGTCCCAGTTTTGGTGGCGGGGTATGACAGAGAGATGTGGCTGTTTTTCGTATCGAAATGCCTTACTTGCAGCAAGTTGAAGGCCTGAGCATCAGAGGCCCAGCGGGTTTTGTTGCAACCCTTGCCTATATGCCGAGGGTGGAAGTGGGAGCATGTCCACTATGGACTTCGTTTGTAGGTCTTCCGAGGAACTCAACGGGGTAGTGATGAATGATTTGGGTGGGTTGTAGACCGGATTGACTAAGTCGGCGGCACTTTTTTCCTAATGCGCGTTGAGAGAATTCGGATAGATCATCTAGCCGACTTGTATATTCGGGATGTAGTGAGATTGCACGGGGTCCCATGTAACGATCATCTCAGATAGAGATCCTCGTTTTACTGCTAGGTTGTGGCAGAGTTGCGAGTGCTGGGCCTAAGTTGACCTTTAGTACGGCTTAATCATCCTCAAAGACTGACGGGCGTCCGACGCGTACTATTTTCAGATCCTTGAGGATATGCTGCGGGGTTGTGTCCCTGACTTCAGTGGGACGTGGGAGAGGCACTTGTCTTGGTAGAGTTTGCCTACAACAACAAGTTTTTACAGTTAGCATCGGTTTAATGGCACGTTTGAGGCTTGTATGGCCGAACCGTGTAGGTCTCCAGTTTGATTGGGCCGAGGTGGGGTGAATGCACCTTGTTGGGTCCGGAGTTGGTTAGGGAAGAGACGACGGAGAAAAGTTTTTGAGCTTATCCGTAGGAGGCTTGTTACAGAGCCCAGACGTTGACAAAAGAGTTTATGGCCTGACGTAGGAGGAGGCCTTGGCGTTTGAGGTAGGTGATCATGTGTCTTTCTGAAGTTATCACCTAGACGAGGCCTGATGAGGTTTGGGAAGAGTGGGAAGTTATCCCTCGGTTTATTGGTCCTTTTAAATTGATCCTTGAGAGATAGGTGAGGGTTGCTTATCGATTAGCTTTACCGCCGCAGAAGTTGTCCGGAGTGCATGACGTGTTTTCATGTGAGTATGCTATCGGAAGTAATTGAGCCAGATCGATCACATGTGCTGGATTGGACCAGATTTAGAGGTAGAATGAGGATGCCTCGTATGAGGAGAGACCGGTTCGGGTCTTGGAATTTAGGCCGGGATCCAGGTCCTGCGTGGCAAAGAACCATTCCTTTGGTGAAAGTCTTGTGGAACATCACAAGGTGGAGAAGCACTTGGGAAACGTGAGTTGGAAGTCCGAGAGAAATATCCGGACTTGTTTGTTGATTATGTATCTTGTATTTAAATTTACATTTTGTGTTGAACTTAAGACTTTTTTATATATGTCTTAAAGTTGTGAAACACTTGAAAATGTTTTTTGGTTATTGGGAGTATATTTGGAACCTTGCCTCATATGGAAGTGGATGTTGGACACTGTATGTGTTGAATGTATTGTTGGAATTGGAAGATAATGCGTAATGTTAATGCATGTTGAAAGTACATATGTTGTTTACATATTGTGATTATGTCTTCTGTTAAAGGGATGGGATGACCGTTGTAATGGGTCGAGTTGAATGTTAAAATTTGTAACATTGTTTAAAATGCGAGAAAAACTTGTTTTTGACATACTTGTGCTTAATTTCGGGGGCGAAATTCTTTAAGGGGGGAGGTATAGCGATCCCGGGTTACCCTTGTTGTACAGTGATCCGGACATGTGTCCGTGGATGTTGGTAGTTGTTTAATTATTTTGTTACATCTCTTTTTTTACTTCGTAATTAAGGTTATTAGATGTGTTGGCAAGGTTTTGTTACAGGTTGGTTGAGTTTAGAGACCAAATAGTTGCCGAGGTTTTTGGCCTGTACGCTCGAGCGGGGGTTTTGGCGCTCGAGCGGAGATTACACCCATTCAGTATTTTCCTGTGCAGCGTTGTACGCTCGAGCGTGGGGATTGGCGCGCTCGAGCGGGGTTGTCGAGTGCCGCTCGAGCGTGAGTTGGAAGCTCGAGCGGGGCCTGGTTCTGTATAAATGCTGGGAAGAGTGCAATCCCGGCGCTCCGGGCGGAAAGTTTGGACGCTCGAGCGGGGTGTTTCGCTTCGAGCGGGAGACTGGGTTTAAGTTCTGAATTGTGGACTTTTCAAATCACTTTTTTTTACTTTCTCTTCTCTCTCTACTTTTCCAAAATCACCATTGTTTGCGCCTCTCACTCTAGAACTCCTATTCTCTCTAGGTTTGATCTAGTAGGAGTGATTTTACTCACCTTTGCTTACAAAAAAGTTGTTGATCGTCGAAGGGCTTCTTTTAATCTGAAAATTTCTCGGGTTTTGAGCACGTGGGTTTTGTCGTCTTCTCCTTTGGGACTCCGAATTTGAGGTAGGGATATCCTATCCTCTCTGTGGGTTTTGTCTTTAAATTTTGGCATTTGAGATGTTGGGGTTGGTTTGGAGGAGAATTTTGTGAAAGTTTGGCTTTTGCAATAAATAAGGGGGTTTTTATTCATAATAAACCTGATGCTGTTTGGCATAGAGAAATACTCTCTCAACAAC
>NW_021027390.1:668881-752429 GCF_004153795.1 Camellia sinensis | reverse complement strand
CTTATAGAGTTTCTAAAAAAATTATGACCAACTTCTGAAATACTTCTGCATCCACCTTGTTGGCTGCTGAAGGTACACTCAGCCCAAGAGTGTGGCCATCAAGCCAAGGGAAAATGGCTAATCGGCCACTTTTATAATAGCGGCTGAAGTGCAGTACACAAAATGGTTCGATCGGCCATCTGTTTCTAATTTAATTAGGGTTTTGTACATATTTGGACTGTAATTATTCGGGACTGTATATTATTTTTTCGGACCCTCTGCGCGAGGGCAATGTTGTAATAAGTGTGCGTGTGCGTGATGTATGTCTTCCAACCCCACGTCTTTCTCCCTTTTATTTACCTGCTTATGATGGTTAGATTAGGGCATGTTTCAATTAGCATACAGTATGATAGCATGTTTGCATTCATTCATCTGTTTTGCATGCACCGGGCTCGGCGCATCATACTAACTGCATTTGTATTTCAATTCCAAGATTGAATACTTGTTAGCTGTTGCACCTCATATGCCATGTTTAGAATAGCCGAGCCTATTGTAGTTGCATTTTTGCATGTGTTGCATTAGGCATTTCTGTGTACTTAGGATTCATGCATGATTCCTAATGAGTTTTTGTTTTGGCTTGGAGTACCCGGTGAGCTTTATGCTTTAGCATCCTTGCATGCGTGTGAGTGAATGCCATGATAGCATGCTTACCATGAGGCAATATGCTTATGTGATATAACTGCCTGAATGCCTGTGGGTGAAGGTTGGATTATCTGGACTGGAACAAATCATTAACTGTGAGTTTTAAGCCCACTAGATAGTGGCAAAACCATCTTTTCTTAAGCCCACTTGAGGGTGGCAAAATCTGCATTTCAAGCCTACTTGCGAGTAGCAAACCATCTTTCAAATAAACAAACATGAAATGTTTTGTTCCAAGTCAGGCGATCCAGTCTATACTTGTATGCTGTGCGCATCACATAGTAAATCTAGGCTAATAACCGGAATAAGAACGCATAATGTTTTCAAAAATAGATATCATGGTTAGTAGAGGCCGATCTTTGATCGGGCGAGCGGGGGTGCTCACGAAGTGACCTTCCCCAATCGTACCCAAGTTCCCGAGCCGAGGCAACTTTGGTGATGACGGACACGTGGCCTTAGGCAACGAGTCAGGGTTTCCTAAATTTCCCAAAATAAAATATTTAGGTGGCGACTCTGCATCTGGCAAAGCAGTCCATGTTTGGCACTTCTTTCAAAATCTGTTTTCTCAAAACGATTTGTCGGATTTGGACTCTTTGGTTCAGATTTAGAGCCGTGACATTTGAGAGTCCTGAACTGTAGTGAGCCCAATATCGAACGGAACGTGGGGGACTCGTTCCTCCCCGGGGCGTTCGGGGACGTCTACAGGAGCCGAATAAATAGAAGAGTCGGAAGGTGCGTACCCCAGAAATCAGATATTATTCGGCTCCATATTGAGTGACTAGGATGCCGAATACGTTAGGAAGGCCGAATAGCCGGAGATCAGTAGCTCCGAATAAATAAAAGGGGAATGGGATAAAAGTAGGCTCAGGCCCCGAGGCCCAAAAAGCAAGTATAAATACAAGAACCACAGATTTAGAAAGGTATGTAATAATCACTTTTTGCTTAACTTAGGAGACAAGCTATTTTGAGCACAAGAACTGACTTGTCCGTCAGAGTGCTAATTCCGGCACCCCCGACCGGAGTGTTTGTGTCTTTTTAGGTGACTAGCTGAGGATCACTAGCGTCTCCCGGGATCTGAAGAGTATTTTCAAAACCACTTCTCCACAGTTTTTTATTACATTCATAAAGAAAACTTGAAAGTGCTGATTAAAGCAAATAAATTCGGGACATAGTCAGGTGTTCCTGCGCCCCCTCCCAGAGCTTGTGGAAGCCTCTAATGCCGAAATAGGACCAATATGTGCCTCCTCATCAAGCCAAGCTATGCACTCATCAGAGAGGGTGCAACTGAAAGTGAGAGCGGGGGCCAGAAGCTCTCTCGTCCTCCATGTTGTGGCATACCGAGCTAGCTATGCGCCTCAGACTAGAAATGTAGCAGGGTACTCTATCCCCTCCTTCGGGCAAGTCTGATCATGTCCGCACTGGCACTGGAATCGAAACGGAAAGTAAAAGACACAGTGTGTCAGGCCAATCAACTGAATCCCAGGCTAGTGGGTCATGTTGTAGCTCATCACTGGTAAATTAAGCCAGGGGCAGCGCCAAGCAATGTCTATAGCGAACAAATTGCACATCCAGTTGCACCACCATCCCTCATCTAGGGCATCGACTAGACGTCGCCGGAAGAAATAGCTGGGAGCAGAATATGCTGGGCATGAGTCCGCGAGCAGAATATGCTGGGCATGAGTCCACAATCTTCAATTTATCCATCAACCATAGCTGGGAAGGGATAAAAAATGAGAGATTAAAGAATAGAGAGGTGTACATTGAGAGAAAAAGTGAGAAAAGGGTTTTGAGAGAAAAACTGAGCCTGAGGGCTGAGTGATGTGAGGAATATATGTGAGATAGGGTGGGAAACATTACCTACAGTAGTAGTGGACTCCCCGCGAATCTAGTCATCTCCCGATGATGAAAAGCGTCCAAACCCATCAATGTTTCGGCCAGCGTCATAGCAATGCAACTTTTACCTTCTTTCAAGCCCTCGGCAACCACAATTGAACGGGTGCTAAACCCACCGGAGCCTGGGGCAAGTAAAAAATGAGACAACATGCACAAGCAAAGCGCATGTCGCCGATAACCCTGCCAATGATGGTCGACGCGGTCACCCGCATCAGAAAACCAACGAATCAAGCTCGGAATGTCTAACTCTCTGTCGTGAATCAATGATCGAGCGTCATGCAAAGTAAGGCTGCACATTCGTCCTAAGGCTTGAATGTGGCCGAAGCGGAATTGAGGCAGGATTTCTTCATCACGCTAGGATTCCATTAGAGTTTGGAAATCCTCGAAAGTGGGACACATCTCTTGTCTGCCGAAGCTAAAGACGTGTGTCACCGGATTCCAAAACCTTGCCGTGGCATAAAGGAACGGAAAACGCAGCGGGGTGCGACTCAACGTGAATAGTGCATTTATGCCAAAACCTCAAAAATTCAGCTTTTCCGAGCCATTTATTTTTATTTTATTTCAAAAAAAGTTTGAAATCACTATTGGATATGTTGAATATGAATTTTTATTTTTGTTTCTTTCCAGTCAATGCTCACATCTTAACTTTTGTCATTGTATGATAATGCGCTTTACTTTTTATTGAATCAACCAACTATTTATTTCATAATGCGCCTTAATTTGAATATTTACCGGTATGTAATAAACACCTACTTTTTTGAACACCTCGCCTTAATGTGAACATCTAATTTTTGAAAAGCTTAATTTGTTCTTTTTATTTTATAATACATCTTAATAAACAATTTGAATTATCGAAATAAAATTCATAATGAATTTCATGGGTTCTTCAAGTTCTATCGAGTTGAAATGTGAAAAACTCAATTTTCAAGCTGTGTTTAATTAACGAATTTGAGAAGAGATTTAGAAAAAAAGAAGAAAAAAGATCTGTAAAATATAAATGTATTTCAAGTACTTTTTCTTTTTTCTTTTCCAACTCACTACTTAAAATCATGAACCAAATATATCATTAACGAACATATCAATTGGAAAAATGTTTGAGACCCCTAAAAAACTCACACAATTCTATTCATAATGATATGTCAGGATAGTGTTAACTTTTGATTTGTTACACACCCAATGATACCCAATAATTGAGGGCCCAATTATATTGCCGCACTATTGTAGGTGAATTTGTGGGTCAAATTTGTTAGTCTTTAATATTACTCTTTGGAAAGGAGAGGAAAAAATGTGCAAAAGGTGTTTGAAATTTTTTCCTTTTCTATTTTAAATTTCTATCCAAATCTATGAATCAAATATAACCTTAAATTCTTTTTACAATGGAATGGAAATAACAAAAATATATTGTGAATTAGTGGAGGAATAAAAGCAAATGGATCCTTAATAACTAATACCAAACTATGGGAATTTAGGGAGGCTTTTTATCGTTGGACACTTTGAGTTAATGAATTTTATTATTACTATTATTATATTTTTATTTAAAATTTTTAAAAAATACTCGATATTATAAAAAGTGTAAATCATATTATTTTGGACACAATTTGTATTACTCTCTCACTCTCTTCATCTTACATCTTCATACTTAACTTTACCTCTCTTGAATCTATCATTCTTACATTCTATTTCATATTAAAATTAATAAGGAAAAATTTCACTTTACTCCTGGTGATTTAGTCTATGTGCAGATAACCCCCCTCTTATTTGGAAATAACCACATGGCTTCCTTGTAATTTATGGACTGAATTGTACCGTTATTAGGCCCATTAAGGACTTAATAAAAAAGATTAAAATATCTATATATATAATAATCTACGTGTATGAACCACGAATACTTCGTCTCTACTTGGAAGAGAATAAGCACTTTAACCCCTTATTTTGTATTCTATGTGCGATTTACTCTATTGAGCATATAAGTCTCTTATATTTGGTACATGTTTACATTTACTGTTAAGTTGAGAATAATGTTTAATGGTGCACTTCACTCCACAAACTATGAAGAGGTTATGTGGTTATTTTCAAATGAGAGGAGAGTAATTCGCACATGAGCAATGACACAAGAGAGTAAATTGAAATTTGCCCAATTAACAGTAGACAATGAAAAAGATGTTTTGAAATTCTTTCTGATAGATAAGATATGTTTTTCGTTCAAACTCTTCATTTTTGTTGGCTAATTTTATGAACTTTGTTTGAAAATTCAGTACCAACAAATTACATTTATTCGAAAATTTGTTTTTAAACAAACTTCACTTGTTCAACATTGCATTTTTGAATTATTCAACGTTGTTCGGTATTGTGTTTTTTAATATCATTGTTTCCAAACAAAATAACTCGTGTTCGGCATTTCATATATCCACCGCACAAAATGAAAATATTCGGCTCTATGGGTGACGATGGTGCACGTGGTAGTGGGTGATAATAGGGGTGGGCAGTAGTGGGAACGACGAAGGTGGGTGATAGGGTTTTGTTGTACTGTTTTACAGTGAGAGGTTGGGTTTGGGTGGATTAGGACGTATTTGATATTTGGGCATATATTTAGTGTTAGGATTTTGGTTTTTATAGGCTTATTTTAGGTCAATTTTGAGCCCAAATTTGAGTGGGTCCCACATGTCTTTTGGAGTGGGTCCAAAAAGGTGACGTGTTCTGTGCCACATGGCAAGTCACAGGGTGAAGACGGTTCGTCAAAACCATTTATGAGTGAATGAGAAGTTAACGTCGTTTTCGGGTTTGTGAAATGAACAATTAAAGAGTCAAAAGTGGGTTTCCTTGTAATGGTTGTCCCACATTGAAAACTTAAGAGAACTTATGTATGTATATAAGTTCTAAGTGGCAACACTTGGGTTGGGCCCCAAGTTTGTAGAAGGGAGGAATTATAGATAAAGTGGGCCTTAGCCCAAAGTACCATGCGCGCGCGCTGTCCGTCCAGGCGCGGTTGTGGATCGAGTCGGGTCGATTATAATATTAATTTTTTGGACAAAATTTATTTGAATTTTTTCCAAAAATTCTTGTAGGAAATTTATTTTTTCTGAACGAAATTAATTCAAATTTTGCGCCAAAATTTGAATTCAATTTTCTGTCCATATAGTGACTTTTCTGGTTCCATTTCAGCAGGTTCAAACAGTTTTCAACCTGTTGCACTGGACAGATTCAGTTTTGTTCTAGACAGATTCACAACTGGGTTCAAACAAATCTTGCACTTGTTCCAATTTGAATTCATACCTGTTCGGCCCTATATAAACAAACCATCTTCCAACGTTTTTGATTGATTCTAAAAATCATCGTCTTGCCTTCCTTTTGCTCTCTTACATAGATATATATTCTTCATATTATTTTAGGAAAAATTCTAAGAGTATTGAACACAGGTTTTGTTCGCCGCACAGATTGTTTAGAGTGCTACTACAATCTATGTAAAGATCGTTGTATATTGAGAGATAGACGTCATTTATCCGTAAGCACCGAAGCGAGGCGAATCTGTCTTAAGTTGTTTCGGTAAATAAATTCTGTAAGTAATTTTTTATTTATTTATTTGATTTGTTTCAAGTTATTTATTTTACACAGAAGATTATTCCAACAATCTTAAGGCAGATTCGAATTATTCTGTTTATACAAAATTTTTCGTTTGTTTCTTTTTCTCTTTCTTCTTCTTACAGAAATTAATTTTCTATGTGTATACAAAATAATATTTTTGTTAGAAAATACAAATAGTAGTAATATATTGTTTGACAAATAGTAATAATATACTGTTTATTTTCTTTGACAACTAGTAGTAATATACCGGTAGTTATTAACAATTCAGAATATTTATTTGTGAAGTTGGTCAGAAATTAATTTTGGTTTTCAGAAATAATTTCTGGGTTTTCACTAATTAAAATTCTGTTTTCAGTATTTTAAAATTTTGAAGCGTTACAGAAATATTTTTCAGTGAGAAATTAATTTGTTTAAATAAATATTTTATTTTCAAATTAATTGAAAATAAAAGTTATAATTCTTGTTTCTTTTATTTTTACAAAATTAAATTATGTGGTTTTGGTTTAATTTTCTGTGTAGTATAAAATTCTAATTATAATTTTATTTTATAATTTAGAATTCATGGCTACTGAAACTAATGCTCAAACAAATACTAGTATGGTGGCTGCAATTGCTCCAACCCCTTCTCTTGTTGTAACTGTGCCAGTCAATCGCGGTGAAAAGGCAGAGAAGTTCTTAGGAATTGATTTTAAAAGATGGTAGCAGAAAATGTTGTTCTATCTGACTACTCTCAACCTGGCGCGTTTCCTTCGTAAGAATGCTCCTACTCTAAACAAGGATGAAACCGACCGGCAAGTGGTTGCTGCGATCGATGCCTAAAAATATGTTGATTTCCTTTACTAGAATTACATCTTGAACAGACTTGACAACATATTATACAACGTTTACAGTCCTATCAAAACGGCAAAGGAATTTTGGGCGTCTTTAGAGAAAAAGTACAAAACAGAAGATGCTAGCTCAAAAAAATTCATAGTAGGCAAATTTCTGGACTTTGTGATGGTTGATTCTAAGACTGTGATCAGCCAAGTTCAAGATTTCCAACTCATTCTGCACGACATTCATGCAGAAGGCATGTCTCTCGGTGAATCCTTCCAAGTTGTTGCCTTAATTGAAAAATCACCACAAGGCTGGAAGAAATTCAAGAACTACCTCAAACACAAGCGCAAAGAAATGACTTTGGAAGAATTGATTATGCGTTTGAGGATTGAGGACAACCACAATTCTAATAAGCAAACTGGTAAGCATCCAATGGAGTCTAAGGCAAATGTGGTGGAACATGCTCTAAGAGCAAAGAAACAGAAGTTTTCTGGAGAAAGTTCCCCACAAGGCTTTAAAGGAGGGGAAACAAAGAAGTATAAGTTCAATGGCAAATGTTACATTTGTGACAAAGAGGGAAATCATGCCAAAGATTGTCGTAGCAAGTGCAAAGGTAAAAGAAGATCAAGCAAAAAGCCTGCTCAAGCCAATATGACCAAAGTGGACAAAATTTCCAATGGTGTAGATGACATAAATCTTTATGCAGATGTTTCCGAGGCAAACCTTGTCGTAAATCCTAAAGAATGCTGGGTGGACACTAGTGTTACTCGCCATATCTGTGTCGACAAAAGGATGTTCACATCTTATTCTGTGGTGGACAACAGTGGGCAACTCCCCAACTTCTAAAGTGGAAGGACAAGGAAAGATTATTCTGAAGATGACATCTGGAAAGGAACTCACTCTTAATAATGTGCTGCATGTACCAAACATTCGCAAGAATCTAGTCTCTGGATTTTTGTTGAGTAAAAATGGGTTTAGGCTATTGTTTGAGAGTGATAAATTTGTACGTACTAAGAATGGGATGATGTAGGAAAATGTTACATGTCTGATAGCCTTTTCAAACTAAATATAATGACTATTATACCCTCTGTTATTAATAATAATACATCTTCTTCTTACTTGCTTGAGTCTTCAAATTTATGGCATGGTAGACTAGGATATGTTAATTATGGATTTTTGCGTAGATTAATTAATGTGGAATATTTACCTAAATTTGACATTGATTTAAATCATAAATTTGAAATTTGTGTTGAGGCAAAATTAACTAAAACTCCTTTTCATTCGTTTGAACGAAGTACGGAGCCACTTGAATTAATTCATAGTGACATTTGTGATTTTAAATCAATTCAAACTACAAGTAGGAAAAAAATATTTTATCACTTTCATAGATGACTATACTAGATATCGTTATGTTTATTTAATTCGAACCAAGGATGAAGCTTTGGAAACTTTCATTCAATATAACTTGGTAAGAAAATTAAAAAACTAAGAAGTGATAGAGATGGTAAATATGAATCACCTTTTGGTGAGCTTTGTAAAGAACATGAAATAATTCATCAAACCACTGCTCCTTATTTACCTCAGGAAAATAGAATTGCTGAAAGGAAAAATAAGACTTTAAAAGAAATGATGAATGCCATGTTAATAAGTTCTAGATTACCTCAGAACTTGTGGGGGGAAGCAATACTTTATGCTAATTATATTCTTAATAAAGTACACCAAAAGAAGGTGAATCAAACACCTTATGAAATCTGGCATGGAAGAGTACCATCCTACAAATACTTAGAAGTGTGGGAGTGTTTGGCTAAAGTGGCTATTGCTAGTCCTAAAAAGACTAAGATAGGTCCTAAAACTATTGATTGGATTTTCATTGGTTATGCCAAGAATAATAGTGCATATCGGTTTTTCACTACAAGAAAGGCAATATAAACACAGAACTCTCTGTGACGGCGCATTTCCCGTCGCAAAAAATGATCTTTTGCGACGGCAGTTTAAACCATTGCAAATAAATAACTTTTGCGATGGTAGTTATCCCGTCGCTAATAAACATACACGAAAAGGTGTGATAAAGATGAAAGTATTCACGACGCCTTTGTGTACCGTCGTAAAAAGAATTTTTTTGAGACGGGAGAAATTTGCTATCGCAAGTAGTGGACAATTTGCGACGGCAAATGTCTGTTGCAAAAAAAACATTAGTAAAACGCCGTGGTTTTACCTATTTTTATTTATCATTTGTGACAGTTTAAATATACCGTCGCAAAAAGTAATAATTTTTTTTTGTCCCACTTCTCCTATTGTTTGGCACTTGATCATTTTGATCCAAAATCCCTAAATCTTTGAAACAAGATCTTTTTCCCCCAAAATCTCCAAACAAGCTTGAGTGTTCACCAATGATTTCTCTCTCGACGAGCGACGACGGCGAGCAGGCTCAATCGCTCTCGACGACGGCTAGCGGTGGTGCAGCGACGGCGTATTACGGCTAGCGGTGGTGCAACATCTCTATCTTTCTCTCGTGCGAGCTCAGTCAATCTCAAGCGCTCCTCTCTCACTCACTCAGCGAGTGACGCCTGTATGCTCTCTCTCTCTATATATATATATATATGTATTATATATGTCTCCTTAGAAGATGCACTCGGATTGTTGAAAGTTGAACATGTAAATCAGAAAGAGTGGAAGAGAAATGGATGGGTGAGAGGGGATAGGGATCATCTGTGATGAAAGTCGTGAGGGATCTCCTATTATGTTCAGTTTATTGATAGTAGCTAACTGAATGTGTGTGCATGGTACATAAATACTTTCTTTACACAAAGAAATGACTTGATTTTATATATGTATGTATATCAAGATACGCACCATATGACCTTATTAAGTCTATTCCCAATGTTGAGAATAAAAGCTTCCTCTACTTTACTAAAGACATATGAAAGCATAAATGAAATGCTTACAACTTTGGATATGTTACAGATAGAATTAACCAAGATTTATTATGATACGATTTGCATTAATTTCTATTGGTTTCCAACAGTTGATAATTAAAAGAATTGAGTTACCTGAAAAGGCATCCAAAACTGTCTTGTAAGGTGTACCCTTCATTTGCATTTGCCTTCTCATTGTATCCAAAGGAAAGCATATAACTGTGGAAAGAGTAGCTGACAGCAAAGTTGTTACCATAGATGTTTCAGTCCTCTTTCGATACTTCTCTAGCAAAGACTTCTTCATCCTAATATATAGATCCAAATTTAAGATATACAAATATATATTTGTATATCATTTAATAAACAATAGAGAAAAATATATTGCTAAAAGAGTAAGCTCACAAGTCAAAAATGCAAAAGTTCACAGCAATATAAGGTGCTATTGCAATAAGAGAAGGTCCAAGGCCAGTATTGTAACGCCCTCAAAAATAAACCCATCATAACATACATTCACGATAAATAGAAAAGATTTCATATTACAATCATCAGAGTATTCTTACAAAAGGTATTACATGTTGACAACAAAAGTAAATGCCCTATAGGCTTACAACTTTCTAAGTCAACACGTGGTTACAAAAATGAGAGTACTAACTCTACACAAAATGAGCCTTTGTCTTAATATACATGTAATACAACAAAAACAAAAAAAAAGGTTTGACAGCCTCAAGCCTCCCAAGCTACGTCCTTGGAGGTGGCATAACACCTGTACCTGAAAATGATGTCCCATATAGGGTGAGCCAACGCCCAGTAGAGATATGCTATACATAATATAAGCAATAACTAAAACATTAGCACTTGATAAACATTTAACTCATATAAACCAACATACAGTACAATCCAGTTCCATAATCCTTCACTTAACAAAAACTCAACTGATAAACATGACTCAGAACCTGGCCAAACAACTTAAGTGAGACTACATCTCATGCCAACAATACTTCAAACTGCCATTTTACAGAAATTGTGTCCGCGGGATTCGACACCCATGTGTATTTATGTTTTTATGGCCATTTTACGGAAATTTCATCCGCGGGACTCGGCACTCGTGTATAGATATTTTTAGATTTTCCATTTTACGGACATTTCATCCGCGGGATTCGGCACCCATGTATAATTATATTCGAATTGCCATTTTACGGAAATTGCGTCCGCGGGATTCGGCACCCATGTGTAATTATTTTCGAATGGCCATTTTACGAAAATTTCATCCGCGGGATTCGGCACCCATGTATTCAAATACTCATCATATATAATGACCAATCAATACACAAATTCGTTGTATTATTCCAACTGTCATACTCAATGACATGCTCAAATTGATTAGTTTTAATTCACCTAATCATCAAGCAATGTCTACAACAATCAAGACTATCCTCTACCGATAGCCCAAAGCAGTTATCTCTAAACAGATAATAAATGCACCAACAGATAAATTATCAACAATTTTAAAGGTGAGTGATTAATGAATCCAACTCCATCATTCTACCTCATAGTGAGCCAATTTCATTATTTCCAACTCAATTTCATATTTCCATAATAAATGTCATTAATTACCCTAATGACCCAAATATACCCAAACATGGCATTTTCACCATTTTCTCAACATTGACCCAAAGGTCCAACTATTAACAACAACATCAATAACCTCCTTCTTAGACCCAAAACACATGTGTTTGAATCAAAAGAACAAAACCCCTCTTTCTAATATAACACATTACAAACCCTAACTTTCCAAATCAAACCATTTATACAAAAAGCTCAACATCTATGTTAAAGCTCAAAAAAATGAGTAGTTATCCCTACCTCAAAGTTTGAAGCCCAAAGGGGAAGATGAAGAAACCCAAAGATGCTCCAAATCAACACCTTTTCGGATCCAAAGATAGCCCAAGCCAAACTCTACCTTTTATACAAAGGAACTAAGGTAGAAACACTCTAGAGCTAGATGGATTCTTAGAGAGAGAGAGGATGTAGAGAGAGAGGCTGCTGAAATTAGGGTTTTGAAAAGTTAGAGAGAGAGAGAGAGAGAGTTGAAAAAGTGATTTAAAATGGCTCAGCTGTGATCTGATATACGTATGACCCGCTCAAGTGGAGAATAGGATGCTCGAGTGTAAAACACAAAAATTAGACCTGCTCGAGCGTCAAGACACAACTGTAAAACACACCCACTCGAGCGCAAAGGGAAACCCGCTCGAGCGTAGATTACACTCGTCCAGTACTTTTACAGACATTGTACACCCACTCGAGCACGAGGGAATCCACTCTAGCGTGAAAAACACACCTGCAGAAGTTTTGCAGAGGCACAAAATGCTGAAAGTGTGTAAACTCCGCTCGAGCGCAAAGGGACCCGCTCGAGCGGACCACCAAAAATCTGGACAACAAGGAATGGGACTAAAGCTCAACCAACCTGTTCGAAACATGCCCAACACAACCCAAGACTCAAATACAAAGAGTAAAGGATGTAAATGAGAATAAGACAACAACATAACCACGGAACCAAGTCCGGAATATAATAATCAAAGGAAAGGAAAATCGGGATCGCTATAAGTATAAAATGACCCAACTCCCTCCTCTCTTAGCATGTTCAAGGCAACCTGAAAACAATCCAATAATACCCATGATATGTAGAGAAACTCCTTCAGAAATACAATTCAAATTGGTCAGTCTTACCTCAGACATTGTTTTATACCCAGGCTCAACAGCTAATCTTAACCTCAAGACATCAAGAGGGTATGTTACCTATAAAGAAACAAATAGCAAGGATTATAGGCTTTAATATTTGTTAATAAACATACATATAGGGTACTGATATAGAAAATACAAGATCCAATACAAATAATCACCCATAAAGTTGAGTTCAGAATTGATCTCATTTGCTGTATTACTCACAAAAGTTGAAGTCATGCCAGCAAAAGCACCAGTAGTGAGTCTTTCGATAACAAAGAGCTCACCATCCTTCCCCCTAAGAAGTTTCTAGAAATTCGTAGGTAAAATACTAATCAAATGTTTGAAACAGTAAAGACCATAGATACATATAAGATGGAGTGTTAGGAATTTTTATTAAATAGTTTTGCTATTACCTTGTAGGTTTCATATGCAAACAGCTAGACTACACTATAAGGTGTGACACATATCACCTAGAATTGAAAAGGTTTAGAAACTGAAACTCAACAAAAACCTACGGGAATAGATTAGTATAAGAAAAAACCTTATCCATGGGAAAGTAAATGTGATTGACTAATTTCTTTTCCCCTCTTTTGGGGCTCGTGATTTCTGTAATTCTTTAGCATCTCCTTGATGCTCTTTCTTTAATAAATTTTATTTATCAAAAAAAAAAAAAGAAGGAGAAGGGTGCAAGGGACCTGAGGAAGGTTGCCTTTCCAGTACCCTTTAAGCCCTTCTTGCTTTCCTATCATTGTGAAGACCTGTAATTCGTGTCCATCACTAAATTAAATAAGTTACTGGATAAGATTACTACACGAAATAAGATATTTGTAAAGACAATATGAAGAAATATGATCTTCATATTCCGTCTCAAATCAATTCATTTTAGATCCTTAAAATTTAATGGATAGCTAAATTCATTGCTATGGAATGGGAGTGTACTACTTGTTTTGAGAGATGATGGTGTAATTATTTTTGTCTACATTTTTTTTCCCCTGGTTCTTAAAGCCTATGATGTTCTATGCACCTCTTGATGTTCTAGACATGTTGAATTAGTGATGGAATAGTTGGTGTTTGAAAGCATTTTTATGTCCCATGTGTTGTTGTATAAATATTTCATTTTTTATGTTCTCCCATCAAATCGGTAAATAACTAACTGGGATAAGACCACCTACCTATTTGAGAGAAATTGGACGGATAGGTATCATGGTGCATGAATACGTAGGTATTATATTTAGAGTTACTTTGATGAGATATTTTTGTAGATGTGTGCAGAAGCGATATTTGAGGGAAGTACATATGATGGATAAGACTTTGATTGATTTTCCAAATAGGATGTCGAGGGAACACATTAATGGGATTGATGAATTCCTTGTGTTTGCCTACACCAATAGGGTTGAAGGTTTGATGATCAGTTGTTTGTGTAGGAAGTGTGAGAATCGATACCATCTTGTACGAGAGGGTGTACGGGAGCATCTGATTTTGAATGGTTTTTTTAAAAAGTACAAACATTGGATTAATCATGGAGAATCTTACGTATCTCTGCATGGTAATCAAGAGAATGAAACATTGACTAATTTAGACATTGGGGATGATATGGTTAGAATGATACAAGGGGCTATGGGAAATCCACATGCCGGTACAAGTGTTAAGGGTAATGAACCACAGGGGCCTGATCCCCATGCATCTGAACCCCAGTTCAGTCCAAATGTAGAGACTGCAAAGTATTTCAAACTTCTTCAACATGCACAAAGTGAATTGTATCCTGGTTGTCAGAAGTTCACATCTTTGTCATTCATTGTTCGACTTCTACATTTGAAGGTTCTTAATCAGTGGACAGACAAGTCTGTTGAAATGTTGCTTGAGTTATTGAATGAGGCGTTCCCATTGGGTGTGAAACTCCCAGACTCATATTATAAAGCTCAAAAGGTCACAACAGATTTGGGCTTCACGTATGAGACGTGGGATGCATGTCCCAACAGTTGAATGTTGTTTCGAAACGAGGACGCCAATCTTGATAAATGTGTCATATGCAATAGTTCTAGATGAAAATCAAATGGTGATGCTGGTTCGAATGGTCCTAACAAAGGTGGCAAACGAATAGTTCCAAAACAAATGAGGTATTTTCCTTTAAAGCCAAGGTTCTAGAGGTTGTTTATGTCATCCAAGATGGCCAAGTTAATGAGATGGCATGCAGAGGAACGAACTGATGACGGTGTCTTTAGGCATCCTGTTGACTCCCTTGCATGGAAAGATTTTGACCGTTGGAATATTGACTTTAGTAATGATTGTCGAAGTGTAAGGCTTGGCTTAGCATCTGATGGTTTTAACCCATTCAGGATGATGAACATAGTTCATAGCACTTGGCCTGTTGTGCTCATTCCATACAACTTACCGCCATGGATATGCATGAAGCAACCATTTCTAATTTTATCCGTGCTTATTGACGGCCCGAAAGGACCTAGTGACAAGATTGATATGTATATGCAATTGTTGATTGAGGAGTTGAAAAAACTATGGAATGACAGTGTCTCCACATTTGATGTATCAACAAATCAAATGTTTCAAATGCATGCAGCTTTACTGTGGACAATTAGTGATTTTTCTGCATATGCAAACTTGTCAAGATGGAGCACTAAAGGCGAATATGCATGTCTTTGTTGCAATAAGGAAACTACATCGTGTTGGTTAAAGTATAGTAGGAAACAATCATACTTGGGTCATTGTAGATTTTTACCTAGTGGCCATAAATTCTGTAAGGATAAAGTATCATTTGATAGTAGTCAGGAAGTCAGACTCAAACCAAAATTGTTGTCTGGAACTGAGATGCTACTACAATTAGAATCTGAGGGTATTTTAACCTAATACAAGAGGGATGACCTTAAGGAGAGGCATATGAGACAAGTAGAGAAGGAGAAAGCTGGACATTGCACCCATAGCTAGAAGAAAAAGAGTATCTTTTATGAACTGCCATATTGGAAGCACAATCTAACAAGACACAACCTCAATCTGATGCATATAGAGAAGAATGTTTGTGACAATGTGTTGTAGACAATATTAGGGGTTGTAGGAAAATCGAAGGATGGTGTTAATGCTTGGCGTGATTTACAAGATATGAATATTAGAAAACCCCTACATTTGCAGTTAAAAGGGTTGAATAAAGCTTATTTACCACCAGCACAATTCACGATGACCAAGGATGAGAAAGATTTGTTCTTGAAAGTATTGAAGGAAGTAAGAGTTCCCGACGGGTATTCATCCAATATATCACGTCGTGTGCGCTCACATGATAGAAGTATTGGGGGTCTTAAGAGCCATGATAGTCATATTTTGATGCAACAACTTATTCCATTGGCCATTCAAAGATCGTTACCGAAGAATGTAATTGAACCCTTGATTGAATTGAGCAATTTCTTTAGACAATTGTGTTCCAAAGTGAATCGTGCGACGGATTTGCAATATATTCAAAATTGTATTGCCGTAACACTTTGTCATCTAGAGAAAATATTTCCTCCAACTTTTTTTGATAAAATGGAGCACTTGCCTATACATCTTGCTAACGAAGCACTATTGGCTGGAGCGACTAAGTTTCGATAGATGTATCCAATTGAGAGGTATCTTCTTACTTTGAAGCAATATATGCATAATAGAGCGCATCCTGAAGGTTCAATTGCTAAAGGATATCTTATAGAAGAATGCATGAATTTTTGTGCGCAATATCTCAATGATGTGGAAACCAAATCTGGTCGACCCGTGAGGAACTATAGTGGTGATGATAATCTGGATCATGCTGTTGGTGAAAACAGAAGCTTTTATATTGATAATACTTCTTGGGTACAAGCTCATCGGTATATCTTATTCAATACAAGCGCGGTTCAACCATTCATAAAGTAGTAGGTTATGTCACTCACTCAATATTTTATTATGTTTTATTGAATTTTGAACCAAATTTTTTGTGTTGATAAATTTTCAATCTACACAATAAACACCTTGAAGTACTTAAGCTCAAAATGCATCGTGTCGACAATCATCAACTTCGGCATGAACATTTTGAAACTTTTCACATTTGGTTCTAGGAACATGTATGTATTTATGTCTACAGATTCTAGTTACTTAAATCGAACTACATTTTAAATTTTACATTTTTGTTTTAAATAGGTCCAAACTTTGTGAAGGACTACTGATGTCACATTTCCTGAAGAGATTATTCTATTGGCAAATGGTCCTCATAACCTGGCAAGGAGGTTCAATGGGTATATAATGAATGGGTTTTGATATCGAGAAAAGGCCATGGATGACAGTTGAGCCACACAAAATTGTGGTGTAGCTTTGAAGGCAGATACCATAAGTTATGCTAGTCGGAAAGACAAAAATCCTCGTGTGAGGTCTGTGTACTATTATGGACAATTGACAGATATTGTTGAGATTCGATATTCCAATGAGAAGAAACATGTGTTGTTTAAGTGTGATTGGATTGACAACATTCACGGAAAGAAAGAAGATGTCTTCAATTTCACGTTGGTCAACTTCAATCATTTGTTGTACGGAGATGATCGAATTACCAATGAACCTTTCATCTTGGCGTCCCAAACAGAGCAAGTTTGGTATGTTGCAGACCCTTTAGAACCAAACTGGCAAGTGGTGGTGAAGATGTCTCAAAGAGGTTTATTTGATATGAGTTCAACTGATCCACAAATCGAACCATATATGAGCCAACAATTGGAAGAAAATATAATGCTTTGTGATGAAGAAATTGGTTGGGTGAGGGAAGCCGCAGAAGGGGAAATAGTTGATGTTCAAATAGACTGATATTTAATCAACATCAGTAATTGAATTAAGGCCAAGGTTGTAGTTAATCATCAGTTTCTTAATTTACTTTGTCTTTGTAATTGTATTAGTTTAATTAATGTCATGTTATAGTTGATTCAAAACCATTCTCTATGTTTCTTATAGCGATCCCGGTATTCCCTGTTGTTGTATAACTATGATCTGGACTCAGTTTCGTAGATTCGTTGTTGTCTTATCCTCATTTCTATCCCATACTCTTTGTTTTAGAGTTTTGGGTTGTGTTGGGCAAGTTGGGAATTAGTTGGTTGTGTTTTAAAGCTTTGAAATTTTGCCCAGGTTTTGGTCTCTCCGCTCGAGCGGCGGTTTTGTGCTCGAGCGAGCTTTTGTTGCTGCCTTTACGCTCGAGCGGCAGTTTGGACGCTCGAGCGTGAATTTCCTTCTCTCAGCATTTTGGTCGTCTGCAGAAAATTCTGGGAGAGTGCACCCGGCGCTCGAGCGGATCGTTGGACGCTCGAGCGTGAACTTGTGTCTGTACGCTCGAGCGGGGTGTTGTACGCTCGAGCGGACCTGCTTTTATATCAGTTCGTGAAACCACCCTTTTGATCACTTTTTGATTTCCTTTCTCTCTCTTACTTTTACAAAACCTCCATTGGAGAGCACCTCACTCTAAAACCGAACTTCTCTCTTAGGATTGTTCTACCTAGAGTGTTTTCCTCACCTTGGGCCTTTGTAAGAAGTGTGTTGATCGTCGAGGGCTTTGTTGAGATCTGAGAAATTTGGGATTTGGAGCACTTCTGAGTTTTTACTCATCTTCTCCCTTGGAGCTCTGAATTTGAGGTAGGGATATCCTACTCCTCTCTATGGATTTTGTCTTTAAATTTTGGTAATTTGAGAGATTGGGGTTGGTTTGGTAATTTTGTGAAAATTTGGGCCATTTGTGTTATTTTACAAAAGTTAGGGTTTTATTTGTAATAAACCTAGATGCATGTTTGGTATAATAAATGTTGAATCATTGATGAAAATGGGACCTAAGGGTGGTAATGGTAATTATGGAAAATGACCTAATTACATTGTTTAATTAATTGAGATAATTAATTGTGGGAAATGAGGAAATGAAATGAAATTGCTGAGATTGGGAGTGCATGGGGTAAAAGGGTGTAGTTGAATTATTTATCACTCACCGAATTGAAATGTCGATTGAATATCCATTGTGCATTTATTTCCTGCTTAGAAATAATTGCTTTGGGCTACCGGTGGAGGGTAGTGTTGATTGTTGTAGACAATGCTTGATGATTAGGCAACTAAAACTAATCAATTGGATGTGTCATAGAGCATGTCGGTTGATAGAATACATTAATTTTATGTATTGATTGATTGCATATGTGATTCTGTGTTTATATGCATTACTTGTGTATGGGAGGAGATAGGGGATGTACTCCACGGTTTAGGGGAAGATGGGGGATGTACCTCTAAACCGGTTAATGGTTTAGGGGAAGATGGGGGATGTACCTCTAAACCGGTTAATGGTTTAGGGGAAGATGGGGGATGTACCTCTAAACCGGTTAATGGTTTAGGGGAAGATGGGGGATGTACCTCTAAACCGGTTAATGGTTTAGGGGAAGATGGGGGATGTACCTCTAAACCGGTTAATGGTTTAGGGGAAGATGGGGGATGTACCTCTAAACCGGTTAATGGTTTAGGGGAAGATGGGGGATGTACCTCTAAACCGGTTAATGGTTTAGGGGAAGATGGGGGATGTACCTCTAAACCGGTTAATGGTTTAGGGGAAGATGGGGGATGTACCTCTAAACCGGTTAATGGTTTAGGGGAAGATGGGGGATGTATTGCTAATCTTTTAGTCATTGTTCATGGTTGGTTTAGTGTATTTCTACTGGGCTGTGGCTCACCCTATATGGGAATATCATTTTCAGGTACAGGTAGCATGCCACCTCCAAGGACGTAGCTTGGGAGGCCAGAGGCGGACTTTTGTTCTTTTACTTGATGTATTACATGTAAATTCAAGCCAAGGGCTTAACGTGTTTGAGTTAGTACTCTTTTGTTGTAACCAAGTGTTAACTTGGAAAGCTGTAAGCCCATAGGGCATTTGCTTTTGTTGTTAACATGTAATACTTTTTGTAATGAAACTCTGTTAAATGAACGAATGTGGAGCTTTTGAATATCAATGCATGTCTTATTTAATGGGTTTAAAGCTATTTTTTTGAGGGCGTTACATTTCTAATGTCAATTAATGTTATATTGCTTGCAGATTATTATGGGAAGGAAGAGGAAGCCTGAACATCCCTTGCGCATGTTGTCCGATGTGGTACATAACTGGACATCAGTAACACCACCATCAGAGGAGGCATCACATCGACCACCATCGAAGGGGCCATTAGTGCCACCACCATCTAACCAGCCATCGCAACGACCACTATTACTGGCACCACCATTAGGGGAGGCATCCCAGTGACCACCATCAGAGGGGCCATTAGTACCACCGCATCGACCACCATTAGTGGCACCATAGCAGCTATCATGTACTTAGCCTCCACGCCTACCATCGGTGCGTCCACCATTAGTGGCACCACAACAGCTATCATCCCGACTAGAGTCATCATCTTATGAGCCATCCACAGGTATATTAATTTGCTTTGATGTGTATGAAAATTATTTAAATATACATTTATTTATTCTCATTATATATAACTTGTTTATTCTCATTGTATTTTCCAGACCCTTCGACTTCTTCGCAGCCCACCTCAGTTATAAGAATTCAATTTGTATTGACATTATTTAAATTTGCATTTGTTTATTATCATTGCATATTGTTTATTATTATTGTATCTCACAGGTCATGTTAGTTCTTCATCAACCTCGACTAGGCGTGGTAGAGGATATGCCAAAGGCATTAGGGAGTGGGGTACTGGTACAAAGTTAGACATACAATTTGATGAAAATTACTGCCTAATAGGGGATAACGTGTTTATGTTAACTACTCAACTTGGCATTATTGTGAGGAATGGTAACATTATTCCTCTTACTTTTCTTGACTGGAACACTGTGCCTGATGATATTCTTGATGCTATCTGGAAGGATATGAAGGTAAAAGTATATTTTTGTCCAAAAATTCAAATTCTAAAATTGTGTTATTATTATTTAAACTTTGAAATTGTGTTTTATAGGACAATTTGAATATATGTCCAGAGGAGTGTAAGCCAATCTGCCTGAAAACCTGCAACAGCATATGGAAGGATCACAAGAATAAGATTAAGACTAAGACTAAGTATTTCAAGCCTAGAAGTTCTGATCCTAATCTGAAGGATGATGTTCCTTTACACATTGTGCCAAGCCAGTGGGAAGAACTTGTGGAGTATTGGCGTACTTCCGATGCTAAGGTATACAAATAAGTTAGATGTACGATATTTAAACATACAAATCATATTTATATACTTACATTTGTTGAACCTGTTATAGAAAATTGCAACTAGGAACGCTAAAAATCGGCGAGCTCACGGCATAACTCATACCACAGGGCGTATTACTTTTGCTCAGATATGGTATGAGGTTTATATTTTATTGTTTTATTTTTGAATATACATAAACATTGTATATTTGCAAATTATTTGGATTCTAATTTTCATATTTCTAAAAAAATCTAGATGACCAATAAGGGGGAGTCTACTGATAAGATGAATGTTTGGCTTATAACATATAGAGCAGATGACCCTGAGGTTATCCAGACCGTGGTAGTTTCCAAACACCTAACATTGTATTTAAAGTTTATTTTTTATTTTTTGTGTGTCAACCATCTTAATTTGGCATAAACTTCTATGTCTTATTCAATACAGGATGAGTTTAATCGTCAACTCTCCATGCTACCTGAGGATTGTCGGACTTTGGAGGCTAGGAATGCCATTTTCCATGAGTTGATAGGTCATGACAACCGCCTAGGCACACACGAGAGACTTGTGGGAGAAGACGGGACTCCAATCGGGTTCCCGGTTTGGGAGTTAGAGCCGGATTTCGGTCTAAGCAAACTAGTTCATTAAGAAATTTGAATTCGAGGTGTTGACGCCCCAAAATCTCCAAACGGTATCGGATTAGCATGAAACTTGGCACACACGACCGCCTAGGCACGAGAGACTTGTAGGAGAAGATGGGACTCCAATCGGGTTCCCGGTTTGGGAGTTAGAGTCGGATTTCACTCTAGGCAAACTAGTTCCTAAAGAAACTTGAATTCGAGGTGTTGACGCCCCAAAATCACCAAACAGCGTCGGTTTAGCACGAAACTTGGCATACATAACCGCCTAGGCATGAGAGACTTGTGGGAGAAGACGGGACTCCAATCGGGTTCCCGGTTTGGGAGTTAGAGCCGGATTTCACTCTAGGCAAACTAATTCATTAAAAAACTTGAATTCGAGGTGTTGACGACCCAAAATCTCCAAACAGCATTGAATTAGCACGAAACTTGGCACACAAGATTGCCTAGGCACGAAAGACTTGTGGGAGAAGACGGGGCTCAAATCAGGTTCCCGGTTTGGGAGTTAGAGTTGGATTTCGGTCTAGGCAAACTAGTTCTTTAAGAAATTTGAATTTGAGGTGTTGACGCCCCAAAATCACCAAACGGCGTCGGTTTAGTACGAAACTTGGCACACACGACCGCTTAGGCACGAGAGACTTATGGGGGAAGACGGGACTCAAATTGGGTTCCTGGTTTGGAAGTTATAGCCGGATTTCACTCTAGGCGAACTAGTTCATTAAAAAACTTGAATTCGAGGTGTTGATGCCCCAAAATCACCAAATGGGGTCGGATTACCACAAAACTTGGCACACACGACCGCCTAGGCATGAGAGACTTGTGGGAGAAGATGGGACTCAAATCGGGTTCCTGGTTTTGGAGTTAGAGTCGGATTTCACTTTAGGCAAACTAGTTCATTAAAAAACTTGAATTCAAGGTGTTGACGCCCCAAAATCTCCAAACGGCGTCGGATTAGCATGAAACTTGGCACACATGACCGCCTAGGCATGAAAGACTTGTGGGAGAAGATGGGGCTCGAATCGGGTTCCGGTTTGGGAGTTAGAGCTGGATTTCGGTCTAGGCAAACTAGTTCCTTAAGAAATTTCAATTCGAGGTGTTGACTCCCCAAAATCACCAAACGGCGTCGGTTTAGCACAAAACTTGGCACACATGACCACCTAGGCACGAGAGACTTGTGGGAGAAGACGGGACTCCAATCGGGTTGGGAGTTAGAGTCGGATTTCCGTCTAGCCAAAATTATTTACTTAATTATCTTTGTAATTATATAGTAGTTAATTTTTTTTTTTGTAATTAAAATATTAACACATAATTATATTGTCATTAATTATTTTTATTTGTTGTTTTCAGATATTTCCCGAGTAGCCGTTTGCTTCTTGTGGAATGCAGGCGTGTGAAGATTGCGATTAACTTTTGTTTTTGTTACCCACGGGAGAATCATGAGAGAAACTTTTGTTTTTGATTTACGCTATTTTGAATTGTGAACAACATTGTGTATGTATTATGCAATATTATGTAGTGAGATAGTTTTTCTAATATGTTGTTATGAATGTAAGAATATTTTTATTATGGATGAATTGTTATTTTTATACTGGAATTTTTATATTATTATGTAATTATTGGTTTCTTTTTTAGTTATTTTTCATTTAATACAGGTAATTTTTATATTTTAAATAATTTTATTGCATTTTTTTTTTAGAAGGCACCACATTGCCGTCGCAAATGATATTGGCAGAGTTGAGACAAAAACCTTTTGCGACGGTATTCTTTGCCGTCGCAAATAAGCTTTTAGCGACAGCATGTCGTGCTGTCTCAAATAATATTTTAGCGACGGCAGGTATCCCGTCGCAGTAAAAACACTTTCACGACGGCATTTTTGCAGTTGCAAATAACACTTTTAGCGACAGCAACATAGTGCCATCTCAAAAATCTCAGATTTTTGCATATTAATGGCGATGGCAGAATTCCGTCGCAAAAAGGCAACTTTTTCGTCGCAAAAAAAGGCGACGGCATTATGCCATCGCTAAAACCTTTTTAGCAACGCCCTTTGTTGCGACCCCCCACTTGCTATAGCTAAAAGTCATCTTCCGTCACAAAAAAGCTTTTGTGACGACATTTTGAGTATTTGCAACGGCATTTTGCCATCGCAAAAAATTGAAATTTTTGTAGTGTTTGATTCATAAGTCAGAACATTCCGAAATGTATGTAAATTATTATTGAATCTTGGAATGCATCATTCTTTGAACATATATTTCCAAATAAGACTGGACAAGAGACTAGTACTAATAAAAGATCTTATGATGCTATTACTAGTCATGATCAAGAACAAGATCAAGCGCAAGAACAAGAGATAGATCAAAATGAGGAAGAGGAACCTAAGCGTAGGAAATGTGCTAGAACCTCAAAATCTTTTAGCCTAGATTTTCTAACTTTTTTGTTAGAAAATGAGCCTTTAACTTTTCAAGAAGCTATGTCCAGTCTTGACGCTCGTTTATGGAAAAAGGCTGTAAATAGTTAAGTTGAATCCATCTTGCAAAATCACACTTGGGAATTGGTGGATTTGCCACCAGGTCGTAAATCTCTTGGGTACAAGTGGATTTTCAAAAGGAAAATAAAAGTGGATGGATCAATTGACAAATACAAGGTAAGATTTGTAGTTAAAGGATATAGACAAAAAGAAGTTCTAGATTACTTTGACACATACTCACCGGTTACTAGAATAACATCCATTAGAATACTAATTGCCATTGCATCTTTGAACAATTTAGAAATTCATCAAGTGGATGTGAAAACATCTTTCTTAAATGATGAGTTAAATGAAAAAATTTACATGGAACAATCAGAAGGTTTTTCTGTTCCAAGAAAAGAAAAGAAAGTGTGTAAATTGGTTAAATCATTATATAGTTTAAAACAAGCGCCAAAAAAATGGCATGAGAAATTTGACAAGACAATGATGTCAAATGGATTTAAATTAATGAATATGATAAATGTGTTTATATTAAAAACACAAACAATGGTTATGTTATAGTATGTCTTTATGTGGATGATATGCCCATCATAGGTAGTAATAATGGCATAATTAAAACTACCAAGAAAATGTTGAATAAACATTTTGACATGAAAAATATGGGGATTGCTGATGTAATACTTGGTTTGAAAATTACCAAAATATCATAAGGTTATGCTTTGTCACAATCACATTACATTGAAAAAGTACTTGAGAAATTCAGCAAAGATGATGATCACCTTGCTAGAGCTCCTGTTGATGTTAATTTGTTTCTTTCTAAGAATGTACAGGAAAGTATTTCTCAACTAGAGTATGCCCAAATTATTGGAAGCTTAATGTATTTGGTGAACTGCACTCGCCCGGATATAGCATATGCAGTAAGTAAATTAAGTAGATATACGAGTAATCCAGGAATAGAACACTGGAAAGCAATTATAAGGGTTCTAAGATATCTCCTGTCACGCCCCACATTTTATTACTCGGATAACATTACCAATATTCATTAATCGAGTCCATTTACAAATAACATTTCATCCTTGGATGAAATGATGAATAATTAAATATACTTATTCCCTCTCGTTATACAACAATGACATTTACATACAAATAAAAGAAATGTCTTGAGGCTTACAATAAAAGAGAGGACACTACTCTTTATAAAAAAAAATAGCACTCAGCTAAACAACAAATGAAGTAGTGCAATCAATCACTACATTACACTTATGAAAAGGTAAAACCCATTGTTTGATCTTCAAATCTAAAAAGCATTCCCTGTACACATGTACAGGCAGGGGGTGAGCAACCACTAGCTCACCAAACAATCGCATATTAAAACATCGGAAGATAATGCGAGTACCAAAATACTCATACATATACATGAAATCATATCATGTCAAAACCATATGATTTTATTACATAATCTCTTAAATTCAATTTATTTAATTAATCACAACCAGTTAACTTAAGTAAATAAACATGTTTCGATAGCAATATGACATCCTTTTCAATTCATTCAATTATCTCATTATCAATTGAATCAAATAATTAAACAATTCATCAAATCCATTTTATACAGTCTTATGAGATGAATGCATATGTCATGTCATGCTCAAAATATTTTTCTCATCTTTTGAAAATCTTATGCACAATGCCAATTTGAAAACACTTTAATCCAACAATTTCAATAAAATTCTAAGATGGTAAACATGACTCAGGTAATCCCTAGGCTAGTGTCTGCAAGTAGACTATACAAGTACTACGAATTTGTCATTTTTACCAGTATTAACTGGAAGGCTCGACACCTGTAATCTATCATTTTTACCAGTATTAACTGGCAGGCTCGACACCTCAGGCCAACATAACCAATATCAAACTACACCCCCTAGCCGAACTTACCAACGTATTTATCCAAAACAATTCAAAATGATCTTGTTTCACCAAAAACAATTCCTTTCTCAAAATAATAGTTTTCAATTGAATTCAAAGTCCATAATAACAATGAAATGGAATGGCAATGCAATATGTAACAATGCATTAGAATAGTTCCAATTTCAATTCTACCACATAATGCTCCATTGTGATCAAATTTCATATCTCTATCAATGTAATACCATGATACAATCCCAAGAGATAATATAATAATGTCAATGTTCATGTTCATGTATTTACCACATGTAAATCAACAAACTTCCAACTTAGTCATTTTAAGACAAATCTATAACCTATTAGCATACACCAAATATTAAAACTATTTATTAATTTCCCAATTATTTTGACTCACACAAAACCTTCAATCAATTTTTGTTTCACCTCAACCAAGATAACCAATATGATTTTCACCAAATCCCATACTTATTAAATATTACCATTTCCATCCTACTATATCAAAAATTATAGTATAATATCAATAACACACTTTTAACCATGATGGATATAACCTTTTAACCAAAACTAATTCAATCCACTAAATTAGTAAGTTTATTATATTCAAAAATTTTCAAATTTATAATACCAAACCTAACTTCACATGTCTCATGACTCAAACATAGCCATATTTCAACATAACCATTTTTTTGTACCAAGCTACTTAAAGAGGTAATATTTTTCTCACATTCTCTACCAATAACAATTTTCACAACTTTTCTAAAATTAATTAATCACATGATCATTATATCAAAAATTATGAAATATGCTCAAGAGTAACATTTTCAAGGTAGTAAGTTCAAAAGTCCACATTTCACATTTTTTATTTTCACAAAAATAAACACAACTTTATCATCAACATATCACCTTTCATAAAATATCGTGAATATAACACTTTTAAAGTTTTTAATCCTAAAACAACTCTATAATCCCAACTTAACAATTTACACAATATTCCTCAATATTAATTTATTTTTCTCAAAAATAAATTCCAAAATCAAAGATAAAAAAATAATTCAACTTTATATTTCTCAAAATAAATCATCTAAGCATAATATGATGTAAATACAATCATACAACCTTTAAATTTTATTTTCAGATTTTTTTTTTACAAAATTAACAACACAAAATGATTTTTCCAAAATCAATCTCAAAATGCCAACATCCTTAACATTTCAACATAATTTGTCTTTCAAAAATTACCAAACAAAACTCTGAAAATTATATATATATATATATATATATGCAATACCTCTTAAAATGACATATTTTCTCAAAATAATCCTACATAGCTTTAATGTAAAAATATGAAGAAAGTCCCTACCTCAAATAATGAAGAAGAGAAGATCTGGAAGGCAAATCTTGCCCGATCATGAATCTGAGACTACCATTGCAAAGATCACGACGAGCTCTCCGACTTTTATTTACAACACTTTTGCAAAATCTCACTCCAAAAACTCTCACTCTAAGCTTAAAGCTTAAGCCAACAATCGAGAGAGAGAAAAAGAGAGAGAGAGAGAGAGCAGGAGCGCTCTGCTCCACCCACCAAAATGAAATGCATAAAGGAAAGGAAATGAAAAGATGGAAGGAAAAAGTTGGGAGGCAACCCACGTGGCTTTGCTTCCCAAAGCTTAGTTTCCCCCAAAATATAATTTTTGTAATAATACCTCAAAATTTTATAGTATAAATTATAAAATGATATAATTTTTCTCACTAAAAAATATAACATTTTTGTATACTACAAAATATAATATTTTGTTCACTACGAAATATACACATTTTCATTTTTTATAAACTATATAATTGTTCACCATATGGTACACACCATAAAATTAACTATTAAATATTTATTATAACTCCTATATAATAAATAATAACAACTCCCAAGGTGATTACTACTAATCACATAATTAAAAAAGACCAAATAGTTAAACATGAGTCACTAAACAAACTGATAACAAGTGAGCGGCTGACCTCTACCCTGACTCTAGCCCTGAGAACGAACCGAAGATGATGCTACACGCTACCCTCCTCCCCTCTGTGGGCAAGTTGGAGACTTGTGGCCCAACTGACCACATTTGTAACAGGTGATGTCTCCCTAACCACCTCTCCTAAAACCCGAACTCGGTACTGGGAAGGTAGATCTCGAATGTGCTCCCTGGGACTGCTGAGGGTTAGAACCCCTCTGCCTCTTACTGTCCCCCTGGCCATCTTGACTCTTCCTAGAGCCCCTCACTCTCTCCTCCTCTGCATGTATAATGGTCTCCAGATGGGCAGCAGCCTCCACAAGGCGCCCATAATCCCTGATCATGGACCCGGCAACTCGAAACATGAGTCTGGTCCTCAACTTCTTCTCGAACTCCAGACAACGACGTTCCTCAGTCACCACTAACTCAGGTGCAAACCTAGATAGGCTAGTAAAGGTGGCCTCAAACTTCGCCACTGGTGTATTCAACTACTTGAGCTGAGAAAATTGATCCCTCAACTTTTCCCTCACTGTAGCCGGTAAATACTTGTCCTGGAAAGATTCAACAAAGGGTTCCCAAGTCCCTCCAATGTGCTCTCGCACATACTTCCGCCACTGACCCGCGTCTCCCTTCAGTTGGAAGGACACGAAGGTCACTCGCAAGCTCCCGTCTTCGATGCCAAGCATCTCAAACGTCTTCATCATCTGTTCAAGCCACTCATCAGCCTTCAGTGGTTCTTTAGGATCCCCCAGAAACTCATCCGGATTAGACCAGAAAAACTCCCTCTTCAGAAAAGACAACCCAACTTCAGCTACATGGGCCTGGACTTGATTCTCAGCCCTGAGAATGTCCATAGACTCCCTCAATGCTCCTACCATTTCGCGGGCTAAAGCACCCATGGCTTGCTGACCAACCGGTTCGGCCACATTGGCCTGACCAACACCCTCCTCCTGCGCTGGAATCTCATCCGGTATAGGCACCTCCTGCCTCCTAGGCCTACCACGCCTACCACCACGACCTCATCCTGACATCCTAATAAAGGTAACAAAGACATTAGCACATTCACAAATGTGCTGGCGCTATTTCACTCGCGTCCTAATACAATGGACAACTGTAATTCACTCCACGTAAGCACATAGCCACATAAACACATACAAATTTCATTTCTGGATAATGACCGTCCTGTGGCGTTGCTAGAGTTCCAATTAGAAACGACAGTGACCAAGTGTCTTTCTAACAGGACTCCCAGAAACCCATAGACCCGATCAACATCCTAGAAACTAAGTCTCATACCCATATAGTCACATAAGCATGTTATCACATAAGCACATAACATTACATTTAAGTCTCTAACAAGCAAGACAAACCCATTGTGGTACTAACCACTTCCCACGTACCCAAAGTATTCAAACCCGGTACACTCTGGTACCAAGTTGTAACGCCCTCAAAATACAGTATAAGACAACCATTCACATAATCCATAAACATAAAAGAAATAATATATTTTCATTCATCAGAGTCTTCTCTACAATAGTTATCACATGCATTACATTTTCATTGATATTCATCCTGAAACTATAGCATGTAATTCTAACTTCTAATAACAAAAGAAATGCCCTACGGGCTTACATCTTTCCAAGTTGTCACTTGGGTACAACAAAAGAAGAGTTCTAACTCTATTACAAATAAAGCCCTCGGCTTGAGTTTACATTTATCACCAAAAATAAATCAACAAAATGGAGCCTTCAACTCCCAAACCTTCCAAGCTAAAACCTTGGATGCAGCACGTCACCTGTACCTGAAAATGGTGTCCCAAGTAGGGTAAGCCGAAGCCCAATAGAGATATGCTAAACTAAATATGAGAAATAACTAAAACATTAGCATTCGATAAATGGTCAACACTTGTAAGCTAACATATCTCCTTTTCAATATCAATCAACATTTACAACCGTATTTCAATCCATTTCCACTTATTTATCCAAATTAATTCATAGACATGATTCATTATTTATCCAAAGAATTCAAAATGAGACTACAACTCATATTAGAAACACTTCAATCATCAACATCATTCAAACGTAAATAAGGTTTTGGGACTTTCACCCTGGACACTCTGGCCAACTTAATTATCAATGGAGTCCATCCCCTATCTCCTCCCAAACAATGTACATATACAATGTATTTAAACAAGTTGACATATACAATGACCAATTCAATTACATATTCAATGTTATTATCCATTCGTCATATTCAATGACATGTTCCAATTGATTAGTTTCAATTTACCTAATCATCATGCAATTCTACAACACTCATGGCTATCCTCCACCGATAGCCCAAAACAATTATTTCTAAACAGATAATTAAATTTATCAAGCAGATAATTTATCACATTTTCCATAAGCGAGTGATTTATAAATCCAGCTACACCATATAATCACAATTTCTTCCAATTTCATGTTTCTCGATCCAATTTCATATTTCCATAATAATTTTGTCATTTACACAAAGTAATATATGTAATTCAAATTAGGGCATTTTCCCCCTTTCTCAAATATTGCTCCCAAGGGTAATATTTCACCCATTATACATAATTTACCCATTTCCAAAGTCTCATATACACATATGAAGCTCAAATAAGAAAACCCCTCTTTTATAATTTTCAAATCAAACCCTAACTTGGCCCAAACACTACCATCTATACAAAATAACCAACATTTATATCAAAACTCATAATAAGGAGTAGTTTATCCCTACCTCAAATGGAGAGACTCAAAGGACATGAAGAGAAAAACCCAAGATGCTCCAAATCCAAGATTTTTTCGGATCAAAGGATAGCCCATGTGATGCTCTACTTTTTTTACAAAGGGATCAGGGTAGAGACACTCTAGATCAAGTGTATTTGTAGAGAGAAGGAGAGTGTAGAGAAAGAGACAATTGGATCTATGGTTTGGAGAGAAATGGAGATGAAAAAGTGATGTAGGATCACGCTGCTGCGAACTGATATATACAGGGCTCGCTCGAGCGACCAAACACAAAAGGACCTCACTCAAGCGAACAATGAGAAACTTCAAGTCTGAACCAACGCAGACGCACGCTCGAGCGCAAGAGTTCTCGCTCGAGCGAAGGAACCAACAACATAGGGCTCGCTCAAGCGTAAGAAAGCTCGCTCGAGCGAAGAATGCCATCATTCAGTTCTAAAAGAGACGCAGACGCACGCTCGAGCGCAAGACTGCTCGCTCGAGCGAAGAGACACATGACACAAGGCTCGCTCGAGCGCAAGAAAGCTCGCTCGAGCAGAAGCTGCGTCTGAAAAAGAAACCTGAAGACCCACAATACTCACTTGAGGGCACAAACCCTCGCTTGAGCGAAGAAGCAAACACCCAAAGCTCGCTCGAGCACAAAAAGCCTCACTCGAGCGAGGAAGGAAAAACTTGGGCAGCAACCATTTGTTTCAACTCACAACCAACCTATTCCAAACTTAACCAACACATCCCACAACTCAAATACAAGGAATTAAAGGATGAAAACATGACAAAGACAACAATATACAATCACTAGACCAGAGTCTGGAATACAATAAATGACAAGGAAAACCGGGATCGCTATATGGGTCATCACATCTCCGATTTTCCATAACATTGGGCCTAATTATATTAGATATCTAGCAGTACTTGAAGGATACTGTGATGCAAATTAGATATCGGATACTAGAGACTCAAAATCCACCAGTGGGTATGTCTTTACTCTTGGTGGTACGACTGTATCTCGGAAATCTTCCAAACAGACTTGCATTGCTAGTTCTACTATGGAATCAGAATTTATAGCTTTAGATAAAGCTAGGGAAGAAGTAGAATGGCTTCGTTACTTCCTTGAAGATATTCCAATGTGGCCAAAATCAATGTCTGCTATATGCATACATTGTGATAGTTAATCAGTAATAGGTAAAGCACAGAGTCATATGCATACTGGTAAGTCGTGACACATTCGTCGTTGACATAACACCGTGAGACAACTACTCTCTAATAGAATTATTTCCATTGAATATGTGAAGTCTAAAGACAACGTAGCGGATCCACTAACCAAAGGGTTAGCAAGAGAGTTAGTTGAGAATTCATCGAGGGGAATAGGACTTAAGCCTATAAAATAAGAGTTATCACAACGACAACCCAACCAAGTTAACTAAAGATCCCAAGATCTAGGTTCAAAGGGACAACCGAGTTGTGTATGACTCATACGGATCACTGGAGAGTCAAACTCCTACCCATTTCTATGATGAAATAGTGATGTCTGCAGCGTTTTAGGTTAAGTAATAATTTTAATGATTCTTATATCTAGGAATACCTAGTGGAGTATGGCAGGATAATCTTTATAAGAATAACCTATATGAGTGTGAACTGGGCCGGTTCTATGAGATTTGTGAATGGCTACAATTCTCTAAAGCACTCATAAAAGACTAGGTTGTTTAGGGCCAAAATGAACACAATAGTGAGAACTAAACCGTGTTTGGTAATATACTGTGTGGGTTCTATTGTCTTGGTTTACACAAATGACTGAACAATTCAAGGCATCATGTTCACTCGTTAGCTAGTAAATCCGATAGTATCTAACAAGGGAAAGTTCAAAGCCAAAAGTTATCTATCCTTTGCAAAATATTTCTAATTTTTGTACTCTCTGTAATTAGATCATGTTGTTACATTTTCTCTCCATCAAATTCCATTCATATGGGGTATTGTTAGAATTTTGGTTTTTATAGGCTTATTTTTGGTCAACTTTGAGCCCAAATTTGAGTGGGTCCCACACATCTTTTGAGGTGGGTCCAAAGAGGTGACGTGTTCCTGCCTCATGGCAAGTCACGCGGTGAAGACAATTCGTCAAAACCATTTATGAGTAAATGGAAAGCTGACGTCATTTTCGAGTTTGTGGAATGGACAATTAAAGAGTCAAAAGTGGGATTCCTTGTAATAGTTGTCCCACATTGAAAACTTAAGAGAACTTATGTGTATATATAAGTTCTAAGTGGCAACACTTGGGTTGGGCCCCAAGGGGCACCCCAAGTTTGTAGAAGGGAGGAGTTATAGACAAAGTGGGCCTTAGCCCAAACCACCACACACGCGCACCGCCGTCCATCCGACCATGTTGAGCACGGTTGTGGGTCAGGTCAGATCGGTTCTAATATTAATTTTTTGGACAAAATTTATTTGAATTTTTTTCAAAAATTCTTACGAGAAATTTTTTTTTTTTGAATGAAATTAATTCAAATTTTACGCTAAAATTTGAATTCAATTTTTTGTCCATACAATGCCTATTCTGGTTCCATTTCAGCAGGTTCAAACAGTTTTCAACCTGTTGCATCGGACAAATTCAGTTTTGTTCCAGACGGATTCAAAACTAGGTTCAAACAGATCTTGTACCTGTTCCAGTTTGAATTCATACCTGTTCAGGTTTGAAATTATACTTGTTCGGCCCTATAAATACAAACCATCTTCCAGTATTTTTGATTGATTCTAGAAATCATCCTCTTGTCTTCCTTTTTCTCTCTTGCATAGATATATTCTTCACATTATTTTAGGAAAAATTGTAAGAGTATAGAACACGAGTTTTGTTTGTTGTATAGATTGTTTGAAGTGCTACTACAATCTGTGTAAGGATCATTGTATCCTGGGAGATAGATGCCATTTATCCGTAAACATTGAAGCGGGGCAAATCTATCTTAAGGACAAAGAGTGTCACATACTCGACTTGATCGTTTTTATTGTTAAGTTGTTTAAGTCAATAAATTTCTGTAAGTAATTTTTTTTTTATTTGTTTGATTTATTTCAAGTTATTTATTTTATACAGAAGATTGTTCCAACAATTAGGATTTTTGAAGGTAGGATGTGTACTATTCAGAATGTTCAAAATAATATAGGAAATTTTAAATTTTATAATAGGGTGTTCAAAGTATTGGTGTTCAAACAATCTTTTGGAGTGCAAATAGAGCCTCCCAAGAATTTAAATTTATAAAAAAAAATATTTGGAAAAAAATATCCCTCATATAAACTCAAGCTTACTTATTTTCCTTTCTTTCTATCAGCCAATTTCAATCGTATTTGTCAGGGACAAATTGCCTACCATCCACTTCTCTTTTGACACTGATCACCACTTCTATTCCACATTTTTTTCTCTAGCCCTGACCACCCCTCTCCTTCACCTTCCATCTTCACTCTTCACCTCGACAACCACACTCTTTATCTTCTTTTTTAAGCCTTGACCACCCCTATCATCTACTCTCTCTTTAGTCTCAAAAACCCCTTTCACTTGACTTTTTTTTTAGCCCTAATTACCATATCCTCTCCCTTCCATTCCGTTCCATCTCGACAACTACCCACAATCTTTAATGCCACCTGGCCAACCATTGCGATCACCATTAATTTACTCACTACCTTCAGCTGGTGGGCAACAGTGGTGTTGGTGGATAGTGGAGCCAATGGTTGTTGTGTGGCTGTGGTGGTGGGGGCAGTAACTTGTCATCTTTCCATTTTCTTTTTTTTTCTGTCACTAATTTACAATATTTTTGTCCCTCCTATTTATTTGCAATTTTTTCCTTTTTTCCCCTATACTTGAGACTTTTCTTATATATTTAGGGTAAATTACAAACACACCCCCTGAGGTTTACTTAAATTACAAATTACCCACTGTAGTTTTAAAAATTACATTATGCCCCTCTAAGGTTTCTAATTTCATAACAAATAGGTCATTTTACTAATAAATCATCAAGTCAATTACCAGTTTTTAATAATGTTAAAATTTTATTTCAATTAATAATTTAGATAATTTTATTATTGTATAGGTGAACAGTAAGAAATTTCACTTTTTCAATTGATTTTGTTAAATAAAAAATTTTAACAGGGAATATTTGTAATTTTCCAAACCATAAGGGGCAATTCATATTTTAAGCAAACCTCAGGAGGTGTATTTGTAATTTACCCTTATATTTATTATTTCTTGCATTGATTTCCTTTTCAGACCACAAAATAATGTGCCTAAAATTGAATTTTTATGGAAATGGGTCTCCTTTGGGCGTTCGGATCCTTTGGAGTCCAATTATGTGGAATGTTGGTGGATTGATTCGAAAACGACATTGTTTTGATTAAGAGTACAAAAAAAGATACATAAAGGTTGCAGATCGACTCTAGCATCCCATTCGGCCAATGAATCCATTTACTTCAAGTAGACTGTAATGCTTTGAATCACTCCACCAACACTCTACATAAGTGGACTCTAGAGGATCTGAATGCCCCATTTGGTAATATCAACCTTGAGGAATTTTCACTTATATTATAAGCTAACGGATGATTAAAAAAATTTGACTTTAAATTAAAAGGTCATTACTACCACCAAATCATTCTTCCATTATAACTGTTAGTAAAAATTATAATTACTCCCAATTGACAAGAACTAAACAACAATTTCAACTAAACAATCAAACAAGAACAACCAAATAATTATGGAATTGGTTGAAATGCCTCAAAAGAATGAGAACTTCTTTGGAACAACCAAAAGTAACAAAGCAAACAAATCAAACACAAAGTAATTTCAGAATGAAACTACTGAAGTTCACCCAGTTACAAACTACTTTTAGTTTGGATTTTTGAGAGCCCAAAATTAAAAAATCATTGGTAATAGTGGTAATAATTATGGAGGTGAATGATTGTAGTGGTAAATGTGGTGGTAGAGAGGTGATGACAATGATAATAGAAACTGTGATGCTGGTAGTGAAATGATGGTATGTTTTATAGTGACGATGACAATGATAATGAAGATGGTGATAATAGCAATGGTGGCTTGATAATGGTGGTGGTGGTGGTGACAGTGACAGTGGCAGTGACGGTGATGATGGTAGCAACAATATTAGTGATAACTGTAGCGATTGTGAGGTTATAATGGTGTATGTTAATGCTTGTGTATAAATATTTATAAATTCAATTAGCATTAAATAATTATGTAATTTTATGTGAGAAATTCATCATAATTTAAATGACTTTTATCTTACAAACTTAAATTTTAATGAAACAAACGGATTGACACAAAATTTTGACTATAATAGTTGCTACAAAATATTCATGATGATAGTGCAGCATATTGGAGTACAAAAAACAACATTAAAAAAAATGATAATGACACTAAAAGATACCGGCGACAATGGTGACTGATACCATCAGAGAACACGAGCAAGGGGCGAAATAGAGAGCAGCACGAACAGTGTGAGTGGAGATAGAGAGTGAAACCGAAATAGATCGAGAGAGAGGGAGAATAAGTGACCAAAATTATAAGTGGGCCATGGAAATGAGTTGGTGAGATTACAAAAGAGAGAGACAGTTAGTGATGACGGAATAGTACTAGGTTGGTGGGATTTCAAAGGCAGTTGGGTGGTCCAAATTTAGGAAGGAAATAAAAACTTACGTAACATAGCACTCACAAATGCATCATGTGTTAAGGGTGCGCATATATTATTGAGCATGTAAATAATTAAAAATTAGAACATATAAAATAAAATTATTCGAAGTTTTCACAATTTAATACACAATAATGTAATTTCATAACTGTCAATTTTTAATTGCTTACCAACTCAATAAAATGGGACGCTTCACTTGAATGCATCATTGTGAATGCATTTGTCGGTGTGAAATACATAATCTCTACCATTGTTTGGAGGGAAATTTTGTCCATATAGAAAATGAGAAAAATATGTACTACCAAAAAAAAAAAAAAAAAAGAGAGAGAAGAAGAAGATTTTACTGGGAACAAAAACTTAGGACAAACTTAGGCTACGTTTGGTTCTCTTTTAGAATTATGATTCCAATCAAAAAATTGCAAAACTCTTTTCAAAACTCATATCCAAACACACAACTCAAAACTCAATTTTGTGAAATATAAATGTTCTCTAAATACTTACTCGCATTTGTGATCACATACACATTCTTTGTGAAATCACTTACGTAACTCGTGAAAATTTTCACAATTTTGTGAAATAAAAGTATTCTCAAACGACTTACTCATATTTCTGATCACTTACGCATTTTTTCGGAACACACTTACGTCAATTATTAAAACGTACGCAATTTTTTGTTGTTGAAAATTTGTAGGACCAAACTTAAGCGTTATTTTCTGTTAACCACCCTGACTTTTGTGATACAACTTACGCGATTTGTAACGACTTACGCAATTTTGTCTCGCAATAGTGTTGTCAAAAAACTTACTCGTATTTGTGATAACTTAAGCAATTTTTGGAAAATCACTTTTGTCAGTTATGAAAACTTATGCAATTTTGTCAGTAAAAGTTGTCTCTAAGGACTTTCTTGTATTTTTGATCACTTACGCATTTTTTGGAAAATTAGTTATGTCAGTGTAGACTCGACTTTCTTCGCGCGCCCCTCTTTTGGTGAAGGTGCGAATTGGTCTCCTACAATTCAGACTCCTGTTATGGTTCTAAATCTAATCTCACAAAGTGCAATGTGAGACTGATAAACACCAAAGAGTCCAATCCGGCAAATCATTTAGGAAAATTGATTTTAGATCAAATAATGCCAAAACTGGACTGTTTTGCCAGATTACAGAGTCGCCACCTAAATATTTTATTTTTGGGAAATTTAGGAAACCCTGACTCGTGCCAACGGCCACGTGTCCGTCATCACCAAAGTTGCCTCGGCTCAGGGAACTTGGGTACGAGAGGGGAAGGTTATAACATGAGCACCCCTGCTCACCCGTTCAAAGATTGGCGCTACTAAACATGATATGTTGTTTTATAAGAACATGTGTTCTTATTCCAGTTATTAGCTAGCTTACTATGTGATGCGCTCAGCATACAAGTATTGACTAAATCGTAAGAATTGGAACAAAATAATTCATGTTTGTTTTTGAAAATGGTTTGAAAATGCTACTTGGAAGTGGGCTAAAGCGCGGATTTGCCACCCTCAAGTGGGGTTTAGAACATGATGATTTGCCACTTCGCAAAGTGGGCTTAAAACTCACAATTGATGAATTGTCCCAATTCAAGCAACGAAGCCTTCATCCATAGGCATTCATGCAGTTTAATCACTTAAGCAAATAGCCTCATGGCAAGCATGCTATCATGACAACACTCACACTCATGCAAGTATGCTAAAGCGTAAAACTTACAGTGTACTCCGAGCCAAAATAGAAAACTAGTTAGAAATATGCATGATCCCTAACTATACAAGATGCTTAATGCAACACATGCAATAATGCAACTAATAGGCTCGACTATCTAAGATGGCATATGAATGCAACAACTTGATACATGTATTCAAAGAAGTATTGAAATTGTGATGCAGTTTGAATGATGAGCCGAGCCCGGTACATGCATGACAAATGAATGATGCAAACATGAAAGCATAAGGTATGCTAATCAAAATGTGCTCTAATCTAACCACCAAAAGAGGATAAATAAAAGGGAGAAAGAAATAGGGTTGGAAGACATGCACACACACGCACCCTCATTACAACATTATGCCCTCGCGAAGGAGGGTCCGAATAAATAAGATAAGCTAATCTAAGCTAAGCTACTTATTACAAACCAACTAATTAACTATGCTAGCTAATTAATTATTACAAACCAAATTGAAATAACTAATTATACAAACTAGCTAAAATATTACAACACTCGAATAATTAGCTATGCTATCTAATTAAAGCGATAAAGTGGCCTCACAGGCAAGGGAGACATGCATGCTCAGTTGGCATCCGCTCGGAAATCCATTGCTTTGCCGTCAATTGCCTCTGTTTGCACATGCCTTGGTTTCTGAACATTGAACCAACCTCCACACTATTTCTACTCCAAAACAGGATCATTTCTGCACAAAAATGGACTGGTGACTGGTCGGCCACAAAAAGTGGCTGCCAGCCTCCTCAAATGGCCGGTCGGCTAGTGAAAGTGGCCGGTCACCTACCTCAAGTGGCCGGTCAGCCACCTGCTTTTCCAGGTTTCTGGTTTTGCTGCAACAAAGAACAATAGAGGCACAACAATGTATTTGCAAGGAAATGTGTGTACTGCCACATTCCTCATCATTTCTCAAGCTCAAAGGAGTGTGGCGCTCGGTTTTCAAGCCACCAACCAAGCATCTCAATGCATGATGGCCCAAAAACCAAGCTTGTACAAGCTTAGTGAATGCGCACATAAGACTCAAAGTGCCTCTACCCTATCATGCATGATCAAGGGTGATAGCGACCAAGAAATGCAAGACGTTTCATCACTGTGAGTATGAAACGTCCCACATTTCTTGTGTTTGGATTAACGTCCGATCCAAACATATGTAATGCAACACACATGCTTATCTTTCACAAGTTTTACTTTTCTCATTTTGTTTGCATATTTTAGCTTACCAATTAGTCCATTAACCAGTTAAGTCCAATGTGAAAAGTCCTCTAATTTGAAAGATGGTCTAAGCCACAAGTGCCTTGAGCATGAAAGAGGTTTCATGCTGTTGGTTAGTAGAAATCCTCAAGGGAGGATTAAAACCATTAGGCATGCGAACCTCAATTCCACATTCAAGCCATTAAGGGGCTCAAGACTACTTTCAAAGTGAATGAAAGATTGAAACAATGGAGTGCAATGACATACATTTCAGCACTGAAATAATATGCTAAGTGACTCAAAATTATGCAAACAACCCATGTAATGTATGTTTAAAGGCTTAACTCATTAAGCTAATGAAAGGGGTTACACCACAACCTTACAACACAAGCCTCAAAGGGCCAAACCAACTCAAAATGGAGTTAAAGCATGCCAAAACAAAGGCTAAATCATACTGAGATTGAAGGTTAAGAGGCAAGAAAATCATGCGCACAAAATGGCTCACAAGCAACGCATAAGGCACAACTTTCAAAAGCATTTAAAGAGTGATATATGTGAGGGTTTGACAAAGGAATATGCTCTGAAATCACATGTTAGATGATGCCATATCATGCAAATAGCTTAAATAAAGCATGATAAGAGCCTCAAAACACAAAGCTAGTAAGGGCCGGTTACACTATAGCTATGCAAGGCAAGCTTCAAAGGACCAAGACCACTCAAAATAGAGTTAGAGCATGGAAAAACATGAGCAAAAGCATGCTGAGATGGAGCTAACACAAGCTAAAATGATAGGCTAACTCATTAAGCATGTTAAGCTAGTAAGCATGATTGCACTACAAGTGTAAAAGGCAAACAAGAGGTGCTCTAACCAGCCAAAAATAGAGTTCTAACATGTTAAAATAAGGCCAAAAACATGCTTAAACTAGGCTTCAAAAAGGTAAAAATAGAAGCTTACTTATTAGGCCATCAACACATGCAAACAAAACACAAGAAGGGGAGGCTCCCCCTCCTATTTGGGACTTCAAAACCAATTTTCTACCACTAAAATTCTCCTGGAATTCTGTGGTTAAAAGGTCAAAACAAGATTGTTTGAAAGGCTTTAAAAGATGGCACAATTCTTTACAAGCAACCAAAGAGGGTAGACCACCCCCAACTTCAAAAGGACCTCAATCCACCATTTTAAACACTTAAAAATAGAGGTTTTTGTAGTTGACAACTAGGCCAAAAACAGCATGCAAAGGTGGCCAAGATAGTGTACAAAAATAAGATTAAAAGGGAAAGATGCTTACCCTTGAAGAACAGCAGCAAGACAGCAACTTTCTGAGCTAAAACCATGCTTTAGGAGCTCAAATAAGACCTTTAGGCACCTCAGCAACAAGATAGCCTAAGTTGGCTAAAAGGTTGTGTGTAAAAATGCAAAGAAAGCTCACTTTCAAGCACAATATATATATATATATATATAGAGAGAGAGAGAGAGAGAGTTCTAGAGTTCTAGAGAGAGTAAAATTTTGCTTCCAAAATTTTAGAACCCTCACAAAGGGGGAGGGACCTCCCCTTATATAGGAATACAAGCATAAAGCTTGTATTCATCCCTCCATACGCGTGTATGGAGGATGAGCCTCAGTGCTCAGTAGCTGGCTCAAAAGATTTGAAAATGTCTGAAAAAGGAGAAAATTGGCTGTTGGCTACTTTAGGTGGCCGGCCGGCCACCTCTTCTAGCCGACCGACCACTTCAAGTGGCCTACAAGGGAGAAAAGTGGCCGGGCTAAAAGTGGCTGACAAGGCCTCTCCTCCCTCCAGGCAAAGCAGCACCAAGGTTTGGCCGAAAAACAAGGCCAAAACATAGAGTGTTTAGAGGCTCAAAGACAAGGCACTCGGCCGAGAACTCCGGACAGTCAAAACGAGTGCAAACTTGCACAATCATCGCGCGTACAAACGATGACGTCTGAGTCTTAAAGTTGGTCAAAAATGGGGTGTCCACAGTCAGTTGTGAAAACAAGCTGGCACCATCAGTAAGTTGTTGAAAATTTGTAAAAACCAACTTACGCTTCATTTTGTGTTAACTACACTGAATTTGGTGACACAACTTACTCAGATTTGGGAATACTTAAACAATTTTGTGAAATTAAAGTGATCTCCAAAGACTTACTCGCATTTGTTATGATTTACGCATTTTTACGGAAATTACTTATGTAAGTTGGGAAAACATACTCAATTTTTGTGTTGTGGAAAATGTTTATGAGCAAACTTACGTGTCATTTTCTACTATCCACCCTGAGTTTTGTAACCCAACTTACGTGACTTTGTGAAAACTTATGTAATTTTATCAAATAAAAGTGTTCCCCAAAAACTTACTCATATTTGTGATCCATTACGCATTTTTTTAAAAATTACTCATATAAGTTGTGACAAATTACACAATTTTATGAAATAAAAGTGTTCACCAAGGACTTACTCATATTTCTGAGAACTTATGCAATTTTTTTGGGAAACCATTGACGTCAGTTATGAAAACTTACGTATTTTTGTGTTGTTGAAAATGTTTAGGAACAAACTTACGCGTCTTTGTCTGCTATCCACCCAGAGTTTTGTGACTCAACTTATATGACTTTGTGAAAATTTATGCAATTTTGTGAAACAAAAGTGTTGTCTGAAGACTTACTCGCAATTTTGATCAATTACGCTTTTTCATTTTTGAAAAATCACTTACGTAAGTTATAAAAACTTACGAAATTTTGTGATATAAATGTATTCTTGAAGGACTTACTTGTATTTGTGATAACTTACGTTTTTTTTTTTTGGGAAACCATATACGTAAGTTATGAAAACTTACGCAATTTTGTGTTGTTGAAAATTTTTACGAACAAAACTATGCGTAATTCTGTGCTATCCACCCAGGCCCGGTTCTGAGATTTTCGGGGCCCAAAGCCGATAATCAACTACTAAATTTCTGGGGGCCTTCACATATTTTTTTATTGAATGAAAAAAAAATTAAGGTAAATGACAAAGGATTTGTATTAAAATCACAAAAAATACTTAGAAAAAAAATTAATTAATTGAATAGAAAAAAAAAATTTACGTGTGCTTGCTGTGCTGAGATCAAAATATTTTTTTAAATCAAAATTCACTTAACAAAACACAAAACTTTTAAATTATGTGATGTGAACTATTAAACATAAATAAATTCTTCTTAATGATGTAAATACCAATATTATAATAGCAATTAATTGTACAAAAGACAAAATAAATATTTAATTAATTGAATAGAAAATAATAAATAAATAAATAATTTACCTGTTCTGCTACTCCGTCCCTATGCCACTGGTGTGTGCTATATCAAACAAATGTAGGGAATGTTGGATTAATAGAAGTTAGGGTTAGGAATTAGAAAAAATGGGCCTTTCAAATGGTTGGGCTGGGCCTTAACTATTGGCCTTTTAATGGGTCAAAAAAATTAAGTTAATTTGGGCCTTTTTTTAATTTATTTTAGATTTAAAACATACCCAATATATTATACTAACTTATAATAGGAGGGGGCCCCTATTTTGGGCCTATTTTGAGCGGCCCTAAGCCATGGCCTTGTGGGCCTATGGCCAGGGCCTGGCCTGTATCCACCTTGAGTTTTGTGACACAACTTATGTGATTTTGTGAAAACTTACGCAATTTTGTGAAATAAAAGTGTTATTTGAAGACTTACTTGCAATTTTGATTAGTTACACTTTTTCGTTTTTGAAAAATCACTTACATAAGTTGTAAAAACTTATGAAATTTTTTGATGTAAATGTATTCTCGAAAGACTTACTCGTATTTGTGATAAGTTACACATTTTTTTTAGGAAACCATATACGTAAGTTGTGAAAACTTACGCAATTTTGTATTGTTAAAAATTTTTAAGAAAAAAGTTACACATCATTTTGTGCTCATCCTGAGTTTTGTGACACACCTTACGTGACTTCATGAAAACTTACATAATTTTGTGAAATAAAATTGTTCTTTCAAGATTTACTCGTATTTGTGATAACTTACGTAATTTTAAGAAAATCACTATCGTCAGTTGTGAAAACCTACGCAATTTTGTCAATAAATGTTTTCTTCAAGGACTTGCTCGTATTTCTGATCACTTACGCATTTTTTGGCAAATCAATTACGTCAGTTGCGAAAACAAGTTGGCATCATCAGTAAGTTGTTGAAAATTTGTAAGAACCAACTTACACGTCATTTTGTGTTAATTACCCTGAATTTTGTGACACAACTTACGCGAATTTGGGAATACTTACACAATTTTGTGAAATTAAAGTGATCTCCAAAGATTTACTCGTATTTTTCATGACATATGCATTTTTATAGAAATTACTTACGTAAGTTGGGAAAACATACTCAACTTTTGTGTTGTTGAAAATGGTATAAACAAACTTATGTGTCATTTTCTACTATCCACCCTGAATTTTATAACCCAACTTACGTGACTTTGTGAAAATTTACATATTTTTTTCAAATAAAAGTGTTCCCCAAAGACTTACTCGTATTTGTGATTCGTTACACATTTTTTAAAAAAATTACTCATATAAGTTGTGACAAATTGCGTAATTTTGTGAAATAAAAGTGTTCACCAAGGACTTACTCGTATTTCTGAGAACTTATGCAGTTTTTTTGGAAAACCATTGACGTCAGTTATGAAAACTTACGTATTTTTGTGTTGTTGAAAATGTTTAGGAACAAACTTATGCGTCCTTTTCTGCTATCCATCCAGAGTTTTGTGACACAACTTACGTGACTTTGTAAAAACTTATGTAATTTTGTGAAATAAAAGTGTTCTCTGAAGACTTACTCGCAATTTTCATCAGTTACGCTTTTTCGTTTTTGGACAATACTTACGCAAGTTGTAAAAACTTACTAAATTTTGTGATATAAATGTATTCTCGAAGGACTTACTCGCATTTGTGATAAGTTACGTATTTTTTTGGGGGAAACCATATATGTAAGTTATGAAAACTTATGCAATTTTGTGTTGTTGAAAATTTTTAGGAATAAAATTATGCATCATTTTGTGCCATCCATCCTAAGTTTTGTGACACAACTTATGTGACTTCATGAAAACTTACGTAATTTTGTAAAATAAAAGTGTTCTTTGAAGACTTACTTGCAATTTTGATCAGTTACACTTTTTCATTTTTGAAAAATCACTTACATAAATCGTAAAAACTTACGAACTTTTGTGATGTAAATGTATTCTCGAATGACTTACTTGTATTTGTGCTAACTTACACATTTTTTTGGGGAAACTATATACGTAAGTTGTGAAAACTTACGCAATTTTGTATTGTTGAAAATTTTTACAAAAAAAGTTACGTGTTATTTTGTACTATTCACCCTGAGTTTTGTGACACACCTTACGTGACTTCTTGACAACTTACGCAATTTTGGGAAATAAAATTGTTCTTTCAAAACTTACTCGCATTTTTGATAACTTATGAATTTTTGTTTTAGAAAATTTCTTACGTAAATTCTAAAAACTTATGAAATTTTGTGATGTAAATTTGTTATCTAAGGACTTACTCGTATTTGTGTGAACTTACGCATTTTTTTCGAAAAACCATTTACGTTAGTTGTGAAAACTTACGCATCATTTTGTGCTATCCACCTTAACTTATGTGACACAACTTACGTGACTTTATCAAAACTAACACAATTTTGTGAAATAAAAGTGTTATCAAACAACTAACTCATACTTTTGCTCACTTACGAACTTACTCATTTTTAAAAAAATCTATGTGGTTTTCTGATATGACTTACTTGATTTCTGAAAACTTAAGCATATTTGTGTTGTTCTAAATTTTTGGTGACAAACTTACGTATTTTTGTGTTCACTAACGCATTATTGTGAAATAACTTACGTGATTTATGAAAATTTATGCATTTTGTGTTGTTCTGAATTTATAGGAAGAAACTTACCCATTTTTGTGAAACGTTACGCATTTTTTTCAAATCACTTAGCCATTTTTATCAAAACATACCTATTACGTGCAATGAGTTACGGGATTTGTGAAAATTTACTCATTTTTGTATTGTTTTAAACTTTTGATGACAAGTTTACGCATTTTTGTGAAAACTTACGCATTTTGTGAAATCACTTGTGGAATTTGTGAAAACTTACTCATTTTTGTGTTGTTTTTAACTTTTGATAACAAACTTATACATTTTTGTGAAAATTTGTGCATTTTGTCAAATCAGTTAGGGAATCTGTGAAAACTTACTCATTTTGTGTTGTTCTAAATTTTGATGTGAAAACTTACGCATTTTTGTGAGAATTTTGCGCATTTTGTGAAATCACTTACGCAATTTACGAAAACTTATTCGTTTTTGTGTTGTTCTAAATTATTTGAAACAAACTCACACATTTTTGTGAAAACTTGCGCATTTTGTGAAATCACTTACGAAATTTTTGAAAATTTACTCATTTTTGTGTTGTTCTACACTTTTGATGTGAAAACTTATGCTTTCTTTTTTAAAACTTGTGTATTTTGTGAAATCACTTACGGAATTTGTGAAAACTTACTCATTTGTGTGTTATTCTAAATTATTTGAAAAAAACTTACTCATATTTATGAAAGCTTGCACATTTTGTGAAATCACTTACAGAATTTGTGAAAATTTACTCATTTTTGTGTTGTTCTCAACTTTTGATAACAAACTTATGCATTTTTGTGAAAACTTGCATATTTTGTGAAATCACTTACGGATTTTGTGAAAACCTACTCATTTTTGTGTTGTTCTAAATTGTTTAAAATAAACTTAAGTATTTTTATGAAAACTTACGCATTTTGTGAAATCACTTAGGGGATTGGTGAAAATTTACTCATTTTTGTATTGTTCTAAACTTTTGATAACAAGCTTATGCATATTTATGAAAATTTAAGCATTTTTGTGAAATCACTTTCGAAAATTTGTAAAAACTTACTCACTTTTGTGTTGTTTGAAATTGTTTGAAACAAACTTACGTATTTTTGTGAAAACTTGTACATTTCGTGAAATCACTCACGGAATATGTGAAAAATTACTCATTTTTGTGTTGTTCTAGACTTTTGTTGTGAAAATTTATGCATTTTTTTTGTGAAAACTTGCGCATTTTGTGAAATCACTTACAGAATTTGTGAAAATTTATTATCTTTTTTTGTGTTGTTCTAAACTTTTGTTATGAAAATTTACGCATTTTTTTGAAAACTTGTGCATTTTGTGAAATTACTAATGAAATTGTTCTCAACTTTTGATAAAAAAAATTTACATATTTTTGTGAAAACTTGCGTATTTTGTAAAATCACTTACAAATTTTATGAAAACTTACTCATTTTTGTGTTGTTCTAAATTGTTTAAAATAAACTTACGCATTTTTGTGAAAGCTTGCGCATTTTGTGAAATCATTTAGAAAATTTGTGAAAACTTACTCATTTTTGTGTTGTTCTTAACTTTTGATAACAAGTTTACGTATTTTTGTGCAAACTTTCATATTTTGTGAAATCATTTACGGATTTTATGAAAGCTTACTCATTTTTGTGTTGTTCCAAATTGTTTGAAATAAACTTATGTATTTTTGTCAAAACTTGCACATTTTGTGAAATCACTTAGGGGATTTGTGAAAATTTACTCATTTTTTTTTGTTATTCTAAACTTTTGATAACAAACTTATTTATATTTGTCAAAACTTACGCATTTTTGTGAAATCACTTTCGAAATTTGTGAAAGCTTACTCATTTTTGAGTTGTTCTAAAGTATTTGAAACACACTCATGCATTTTGGTGAAAACTTACGCATTTTGTAAAATCACTTATGGAATTTGTAAAAACATACTCATTTTTGTGTTATTTTAAATTATTTTAATCAAACATATGCATATTTGTGAAAATTTAAGCATTTTGTGAAATCACTTACGAGATTTGTAAAAACTTATTCATGGCTGTGCAAAATCCCACAATTTCTTTATCTATATTATCCTTTAGATAAATGTCATGCTACCCCACACCCACATGTACTCTTGCAAATTATTAAAGTGTCCTTGTAATAATACAATCATACCTACCAATGCTCTGCTAGACTACTAGCAATTAAAAGAAAACAAAGAAATAAGCACACCCACCAATGTTTTGCTACTATTAATTAAAAAAATAAATAAAATAAGCACACCAACCAATGCTCTGCTATAAACTAAAATCAAACAAATAAATAAGCACTCGTTAATGCTCTGCTATCAATTAAAAGCAAACAAAGAAATCAGGTACACCCATCAATGCTTTGCTATAAACTAAAATCAAATTAACAAATTTTAGCACACTAGCACCAATGCTCTGCTATCAATTACAAAGAAATAAAAATTTTAGCACACCCGCCAGTGCTCTGCATAGTATAGCTCCATAATGAGAGCACTACATATATAAGAGTAAAAAGTACACCCACTAGTAGCTCATGGGATCTAAAAAATTATACATTTTCTTATATCAGAAGAACAATAAATTGAGGACCTATGGTAAAATACAACAAAAAAATGAAGATGTGAGTTAGTAAATGGCACTTGAAGCTAATAAAATGATTTTTAATATACATGGGAAGACAAATTGTAGATTGGAGACTTAAGAGCAAATTATATACTTAAAAGCAAATAAATATGCTTAATTATGATTTTTGAAATGATTGCAGGGGCCATGTTGGCCCTAGCCACTGCTTGTGTCCGCCGATGACTTGAGTAATGTAACGAGTAATGTTTATCTCCTTTCTAGTTTGATGAAAATCTTTGATAAGGAGTGCCCTAGTGTTAGTTTTGGAGGATTTGTTAATGTCATATTCAAAAGTAGTTTTTAAAGGGAAGTACATTAAGGTCTTTCAACGGATTAATAACTTTAAAAAGAAAAAAGAAAAAAGAAAAACTCTATTTGGTAGAAATAGTAAGTTGCAATCATAGTTTGCATTCCATTTTTGTCAACTAATATTGAACGAAGCAAACATATAGGAACCAATCTAGTAATAGTTCATAAAATATGTTTCTAACTTCCAATTTCTATTAAGCATGTTGTGTAATGACCCAAAAAAAAAAAAGGTGGTGGTGATTGTTTGGCGTTTATGGTCAGCATGAGGATAATGTTTTTGGGGTGGTGGAAAATTATTTGAGAGAGAGGCTAAGAAAAAATTGAGTGGGAAGGGTTTTTATAATATATCTCTCTCTCACATTAGGAGAGTGGTTACATTCCAGCTGGGGCTTGCTCGCTTTCGGTGGGAAAATGATTAAAAAAAATAAAAATAAAAACAATCAATGGGAAGATGGGTTTTAAAATATATATATATATATATATATCACCTCTCTCTCTCTCTTGACAATGATGAGGGGTGGGACAGGTAGTATTTGATTGTTATTATGGTGCATGATAGACAATGAAAAAAAAAGGGAGGGGGGAACGGGTGGCCCATAATAAAAAAAAAGAGAGCTTGTAGAGAAAAGGTGGTGTGGTCTACTAAAACAAAAGAAGGGGACAACCTGTGAGGGGTAAAAAAAAGAAATGAAGAAAGAAAAGAAGAAAGAGGCTCAAATAATCATCATCTCTCTCTCTCTTTCTCTCTCTCCCTCATGCGTGTGGATCAAGTATCCAATAATATTCAAATCAAGAGCCCCTGTTACTGGTATTGGAGCACTGAGGAGTTATAAAGAGTAACAATGTTTGGGTTAAGTAACCGGAAACGCTGGGCTTGGAGACAACTGTGGGCTCGCCTTTTTCCGTGCCCCCACCTTTCGGAAAGGGGTTTGAAAAGAAGGCCTCACAGTTCGGACTCCTACCTGTGGTTCTAAATCTAATCTCACAAAGTGCAATGTGAAACTGATAATCACCAAAGAGTCCAATCGACAAATCATTTTGGAAAATCGATTTTAAATCAAATAATGCCAAAACTGGACTGCTTTGCCAGATACAGAGTCGCCACCTAAATATTTTATTTTCAGAGAAATTTGGGAAACCCTGACTCATGCCAAAGGCCACTTGTCCGTCATCACCAAAGTTGCCTCAGCTTGGGAACTTAGGTACGAGAGGGGAAGGTCTTGAAATGAGCACCCTCGCTCGTCCGATAAAAGATCGGCCTTTACTAATCATGATATGTTCTTTTATAAACCTCATGTGTTCTTATTCCGGTTATTTAAACTAGCTTTACTATGTGACGCACACAAGCAAGTATAGACTATGTCACAAGAATTGGAACAACTCAACTCATGTTTGCTTTTGAAAATGGTTTGAATTTGCCACCCTTAAGTGGGCTAAAATGCGAATTTGCCATCAAACATGATGGGCTTAAAACATGTTTTGCCAATTCGCAAAGTGGGCTTAAAAAGTGCATTTGTTGAACTGTTCCAATTCAAACAACAAAGCCTTCATCCACAGGCATTCATGCAGTTAAGCATTTAAGTACATAGCCTTATGGCAAGCATGCGAAACATGGAATTATGGCAATCATACTCATGCAAGCATGCTAAAGCATAAAAACTTACCGAGTACTTCAAGCCAAAACAAAAAACTAGTTAGAAAGATGCATGATCCTAACTATGTTAAATGACTAATGCAACACACGCAATGATGTGACTAAATGGGCTTGGCTACCTACTCATGATATTTGCAGCACTTTGATAGCATCCTCTGAAACACGTATTCAAAGACGTATTGAAATTACGAAGTAGTTTGAATGATGCGCCGAGCCTCGGTGCATGCAAAACAAATGAATGGATGCAAACATGCAAACATAAGGTATGCTAATCGAAAATGTTCCTAAACTAACCATTGAAAGCGATTAAATAAAAGGGAGAAAGACGCAGGGTTGGAAGACATGCACACACGCACGCACACTTATTATAACATTATGCCCTCGCGAAGGAGGGTCCGAATAAATAAGCTAACTAACTACGCTAATTAAGCTAATTATTACAAACTGAAACTAATTAACTATTCTAGTGAATTTATTATTACAAACCGAATTAAACTAAATAATTACAATACGAATTAATTAATTAAATAATTACAACACTTGCATGAATGCATTAGCTACAACTAACTAATAAAGCAATTAAACGGCCTCGAGGGACGAGGGATGCATGCATGCTCGAATTCTCCTCCCGAAATGTCACCGCCTTACCTTTGCAGCCTCTGTTTGCACTTGCTTAAACACCAATAGCGTTGCCAGCTTCCAAAACACCTCTGCTCCAACTCAGGAACACACTTGTGCAAAATTTCATTTCTAGCCGGTTGGCTACCAATGGTGGCTGTCGGCTACCATTGATGGCCGGTCGGCTGATACAGGTGGCCGGTCGGCCACCCCTTCCCTGAACTTCCTTTTTTTGCTACAACAGAGAGCAAATAGAGGCAAAGTAGTGTATTCTCAAGGAGTGTATGTATTACTACCCTCCTTATCACCACACAAGCTCAAAGGAGTATAAATCTTGGCTCTTAAGTCATCAACCAAGCATTTTCATGCATGATGGCCAAAGAACCAAGCTTGTACAAGCTTAATGAGTGCAAAACAAGACTCAACAAAACCACCACCTTATCATGCATGATCAAGGGCAATGGTGACCTAGGAAAATGACACATTTCATTACTATTGAGTATGAAATGTGCCATTTTCCTTGTGTTCAAATTAATGTCCGATTTGAACACTTGCAATGCAATACAAAGAATGCTTATCTTGCACCTTTTACTTGTCCAATTTTATTTACTCATTGTAGATTACCAATCCATTCTTTAATTGACTAGTCCAAAGTGAGTGTCCTCTAATTGAAAGTAGGCTTAAACCACAAGTGCCTTGAGCATGAAAGAGTCCTCATGCCGTTGGTTAGTAGAAACCCTCAAAAGAGCATTAAAACCATTAAGCACAAGTGTCTCAATTTCACACTCAAGCCAATAAAGGGTTCAAAGTCCTTTTCAAGATAAATGAAAAAGTGAAGAATAGATGAAGATTGCAAAGATTTCAGTGCTGAAATGAAGTGCAAAAAGACATTAAAACATGCAAGCAACTCATGCAATTCATGCCAAAAAGCCTAAAACATTAAGCTAGTGGAGCCTCTTTACACTACAACCACACAATACAAGCCTTAAAGGACCAAACCAGCTCAAAACAAAGTTGAAACCAGTCAAAACAGTAGCAAAGATATGCTTAAATTAAGGTACAAAATGCTAGAAAAACATGCTCACATGTTAAGCTATCTAGGCTTGCAAATAAGACTCAAAAGCAACTCTCAAAAGCAATGAAAGAGCAAAACAAATGAGCATGTGACAGAGCTATATATGCTAAAATTACATGTAAAAAGACACTACAACATGCAACCAACTCAAGCAAATCATAGTTAAAGGCCTAAAACACCAAACTAGTGAAGCCATTTGCACTACAACTATGCAAAACAAGACTCATATGATCAAAGCAGCCCAAAATAGAGCTAAAACACTCCAAATCAAAGGCAAAAATATGCTGGACATAAGCTAAGTTAAGCTACAAAAACATGCTACCATGTGATGCTAACTAGGCATACAAGTAAGACACAAGGAGGGGAGGCTAACCCCTCCAATTTTGGACTTCAAAACATGCTTTCCACCATTGAAATAACTCTGAATTTCAGTGGTTTAAAGGCCCAAAAAGTTTGATTTAAAGGTGATGAAAGATAGCACAAAAAACTTAACAAGCCAAAGAGCCAAAAAGAAGGAGACAACCCCCTAACTCATAAGGGCTCAAACCACCATTTTTAGGACTGAAAAATAGAGGTTTTTGTAGTTGAAAACCAGACCAAAAACAGTACAAAAAGATGGTGAAACAAGTTATGAAAAACAAGTTTAAAAGGTGAGTCTTATACCTCTTGAAGCACAACACACTTTAGGCACAAATAAGGCACCAAATCAAGCTAAAATCACCTTATAAAGCTCAAAGAAAGTCCCAAGGAATCTCAGCCCAACGATAAGCAACTTTGGTTAAGGGTTGACAGGCAAACTAGAAGTGTATCTCTACTTGTATGCACAAAAAGACAAGAGAGAGAAAAATCTAGAGAGAGAAAATTATAGAGAGAGAGGCTCCCAAATCTTCCTAACCTTGCAATATGAGAGATATGGCCTTTATATATAGAAAAAAGAGAGCCTTGGTTGAACATATCTGAATTAGAGACAGCTGGAGCAGTGTGATATAACTAGAGGAAAATATCTACAAAATCTGAGCTTCCTGGACACTTGTGGCCGACAAGGATCACTCCTAGCCGACCTATGGCCGGCAAACTCCATTTGTGGCCGACACATGGCCGCCAAGCTTCACTAGTGGCTAGAAAGCAAAAACTAGTTTCTGGCCCCAACTTCAAACAGGCATATCTCCTTCATCTGGACTCATTTTCAGGTCATTCTTGAGCCTAAATTGAAGCCCTAGAAGTCTTTTTTCCAATGGTAGAAGCCTTACATCAAAATTTCAAGAAGTTATTCTCATTTTAGTGAAGACTTCTCAGTTTCAGTCCTAACCGAATTGATGCCCAACTTCAACCAGCCATATCTCCCTCATCTAACCTTGGCTTGAGGAGATTCTTGAGTGTAAAATGAAGCCCCAGAAGTCCACTTTGGTGGCCTTATAGCTGAAATCCAAGTGTACAAAAGGATAGATCTAATTTAGCGAGGGCTGCTCGACTCTCTCTTAACGGTTCATGCCCAACTTCTTCCCCCAACTTGGTTTCTTCCTTCTCCTCCAATTTTCTTCAACTCCAAACCCATAAATAAGGTGTTTTAAAGATTTTTTTTCCAAATATCTCACCTCTCTTTCATTCATTTCCACTTTGTCCTTGCTCAGTTTATCGAAAAATGTAACATTTAACGAAATGCGAGCCTCAGAACATCGTAGGAACTCTTTTTCAAAAAATTTTGAAAGAGAGGGTTTTAAGGTCTAAAAATCATTTTAGTCAAAAGGATTTGGTCCAAAAAGGGGTTGTGGGTTGGGATTTGACGCTCTCATTGCCAAAGAAATTGAACCTTTGCAACAAGATAGCCTACACCATTGAGTAAGCAATCAGTGGCGCCCAAGTCTTAAGGGTGGTCAAAATTGGGGTGTCTACAATTGCCCCTCTTTGACAAAGCTCGAAAGTCATGAAATGACGTGAGTGAATGTCAAAGCCTAGAGACGACCCATTTTGACAAGGCCGTAAGACTTGGACAAACAAACAAAATGCAGATGCAGTTGGTTGAACCCGAGGGTTGCCTACGTATCCCTTTGCAAGGAATCAAACCAACGTAGTTCAGGGGCAAGATGCAAAAATGATACACATGTAACAAAACAATGCAAATGATATGCAGTTCAATGAAATAATCAAACCACAAACAATGCAAAACCACCCAAATATCATAAAGGGATAGAGATACAACATCAAACTACGTTTAACACAGAAAAGGTGTTGGAGCCCTCAAACCACAATTCTCTTAGTGGAATAGGCGTGTGCATATACAAAACTATGTGTTTCGCAAAAAGAATACAAGTAATTAGGTGGCATGATATAAGTGAGGAATGATCTGCTGAGGAAAGATAATGATCCTACATGCTGAATGCAACAAAACAAAGTATGATGCGATGGATGCAGTGAATAAGGCACAGGCCGAACCACATCTTACTTAGAAAAGGTATGGACACAACAGACCACGTCTAATATAGAAAAGGTGCCGAAACCCTTAGACCACAATTCTCTTAGTGGAATAGGTGCGTACACATTATCACAGAACCATGCTTCAACGAAGGAAATGTATGAGCACATGCCAGACCAAGCTTAACATTTGAAGGATGCATGATAAAGTGGACAATGCAGTAGATGCATGCGATAGATTCTATATGATGATAGATAATAAATGCGATGATAATGCAGGAAGGAAGTGATGCTTTAGAAAGTACCTTACAAGGGCAATTGGTGATGACTCACCTCATGCAGTTGGGGATATCTTCCTCTTCTGCATCTTGCATTTCTGAACCATAGGTACTACTTTTCTCCCTGGCTATGGTCGTAACTTTCTCTATTCTCCAACAGGGTGACAAATTAGGTTGGTTCAGTATCCAGAATTGAGGCGCATACACGCTACCTCAACCTATAGGGCAACCATACAGATTTCAAGCCGAGGATACACCCCTGGGTATTTAAACCTGACTTTAGTCTCGGAAATTCTGAACCTTTGCGTTCTAGGCATCGGCCATTCGAACTCTAGTTTTCATCGTCTCACTTGATCTCCTAGGAACTCACTGCAAACACAGGCAGGTGGCTATACCAAACCACTAGAAGTCGTTCAGGCACGACAAACACTAAAAGAATTGCACCTCTAGAGGATTTAAGGTCTCCTAGACCAAAGAGTGCACAAGATAGTGCGATGCAGAGATACAAGGTGCACAAGACAGCGCTATGCGCAAGACAATGCGATTGAATTGCAATGCACAAGACAATGTGAATGATACAAAAATACAATGTGAACAAGATAGTGCGAGTGAGGGTGAATGCACAAGATAGCGCGATGCAAGGTGCACAAAACAGTGCGATACAAGGTGCACAAGACAGTGCAATGCGCAAGAAGCACGAATGTAATGCACAAAAAAGAGCGAATACGTCCAAATACGCCTCACGCGAGTGGAGAAAGAGTGAATAAATGCGCAAGAAAGCGCGAGTGTAACTTGCACAAGAAAGTGCGATGCGCAAGAAAGCGCGAGTGTAAACTGCACAAAAAAGTGCGATGCACAAGAAAGCTCGAGTGTAAACTGCACAAAAAAAATGTGATGCGCAGGATAGCGTGAGTGTAAACTACACAAAAAAGTGCGATGCGCAGGAAAACGAGAGTGTAAATGCAGGATTTTAAGGTCTCCTAGACCAAAGAATGCACAAGACAGTGCGAGTGATACACAACCACAAGGTGCACTAAACAATGCGAGTGATACGCAACCACAAGGTGCACAAGACAGTGCGAGTAATACACAACCACAAAGTGCACAATACAGTGTGAGTGAGATGAAATTGTGAAATAGATGCACTGAGTAAGATTATTGTGCAATAGATGCATGATGTTAATTGAAAGCATGTTCTATGCATGAAACAAGCATATTCTACGCAAGAGACAAAAGCATATTCTATGCAACACTGAAAGCATATTCTATGCATCAATCATGAACGAACAACATAAGTGTACATGAAAGTGCACACTCTATGTAATAGAAGAGCATCAAACATGTGCTTTGGTGCCTCTGATTTACCTCTCGGAGGACTTTGCAACATGCTCAGCTCAAGAAAAGAATACATCCCATCCATATTGGCGAGAGGTAACATCTGCATATGAAAACCACGGGTGCTACTTAGACTGTCATTCTGACTTGAAGCAGGCTTAAGCTTGGGGTCGAGATACACTCATACTCCAGAGAAAGGCGAGGCCTGAGAAGGTGCACCTGGAATGCAGTCTTGGAACTTACCGAAGTTGAAACACACTAAGATGCTCCAAATTTTTCCTCTTTTCTTTTGCTTTGCAGTCTGGAACCTATATAGCTTTAGATAGGTCATGGTTCGGTTGTTCTCTTGATCGGGGTTGAACCCTGCAGTTTATGAAATAAAGGATTCTATTTTGCACATATGTTGAGAATGGCACAGTACTCTGAGCACAAAACGATTTATTTTTGAAATTGAGAAATGAATTCTTAACCGAGTATTAAGCCTACGATCGACCACAGCACACCACGACTCAATCAAAGAGAAAACGAAGGTAAAGCAACCTAAACACATCTATTGACACTCAAAACGACTCAAAATAAGAATCGCGACAAAGCAAAAACAACAAACACAACATTTGGAAATTCTGCTATCCATCAGTGGGAGTCCTCTCGATCCACGAGGAGCCTGTTTCTCCGGATATTGTTTCCCACCCTTTCTCATTTGTGATTCTCACATCACTTTGGCACTCAATCTCTTTTTCTCTGAAAAATCCCTTTCCTCTCTTTTCTCTCAATGCACATCTCTCTATTCCTTAATCTCTCTTATTTTTTATCCCTCCCCTGGGTGGTTGATGGATAAGCAAGAAGTTGTGGGCTCTTGCCCCTAATATTCTGCTAGATTCTCCTTCTTTCGCTCACAACTCGTGAACCTTCCCACAGAGGGTTTGCGCTACAACTGGGTGTACAGCAGATCCGCAACTGACATCGGTTAACGACACATTTGGCTTAGCTTGATCGAGGAGAGTTACAGCATGTCCCACCGGCCAGTCATACAATTGATTGGTCTCATACATTGCATTTTCTACGTTCCCATTCCGGGTCAGATGCCAATTTGGGTGTGATCGTCCCAGATGAGGGAACCGGATATCCAGCTCCATTTCGTGCTTCGCACTTAGCTTTGTATCTCGCTGCTTAGAGGATGTGAGGGCTTTTAGCCCTTTGCTATTAGCTTCAGTTATGCCCTTTCTGGCGAGTACAGTGCCCTTTCTAGCACGTATGGTGCTCTTTCTAGCAAGTATGTTGACAACCGGGAAAAGACAGAAAACCTGACTCAACTGTGCTCCTAGTTCATCATTTTAACCATTTTTACCATTTTTTGTTTTTGGCTTTCTACTAAAACAATTTTGATCAATATGAGAGTTAGATTAACATGCTTGTTCGATTTTTTGATTTGAAATCATGCAAGTCAGGTTATGAGCACTGAAATTTTTCTTTTTTTGGGTCCAAAATATGATCTAGTTTTGGAAAAATGGAATAATTTTTGAGAGAATTAGTCAACCTCATTAAAAATCCTCAAAACTATTTTTGCAAATGGCCATTGCTCAACCAACATAGAATTTACTCTTGAGATGCACAACCTCAGATCTGAACTTGAATTGTCTTGCCGTTGAATCTTGTAACAGGATAGGACAACCGAATTTGAACGAAGACGAGCCAATTTGCACAGGGATAAGATAGCTGAGTTTGATAAGCTAATCAACATGGATGAGCCAAGTAGGCCAAAAATGGTTGGGGATGGACATCAAGATGAAGTTTCCTACTCTGGGTTGAGGTTCACTCGGGTGTTGAAACTCTCCTTTTGCGCTCTAACTTTTGCCAAGGCCGTCGTTCCGGGTTTTCAACCTTGCAAGCTCTGTTTTTCTTTTCTTTTCATTTCTTTCACTTTTTTTTCGTTTCTTTTCTTTTCTTCTTTCTTCTTTTCATTTTTTCATTTTTGTTCTTTCTTCATTTTTGTTCTTTTTCTTCTTTTTCTCTACTCTAACTTTTGCTTGGGTCGCCCTTCTGGGTTTTCGGCCCAGCGAGCCTCTCAAGGATAAAAAGTGTAACTTGTCCATGTTGATCGGTTTGAGATCTCGAAGCCATCTGAATCCAAGAGAATGGCTACTGTTCGCTGATGATGTAGGAGCCCATTTAATCGGATCTGAATTTGCCCCTAGTGTTGCGGATAGGAACTTGATTGTCCTTCAGCAATAAACTTTCTTCTCTCTGTTTTTGCAATTTAGCTTTCTTGCCAGTCTTCATTAGTTTGAGAGATGACCCAATTTTGAATCTTCGAGCATATCTGACCTTTTTGCCCCTAGTTCAAGGGCTACTTCTGATCTAGCTTTTGCAAGCTTCCTTGGATGACATTTGACCTTCTCTACTGGGTTGTGGCTCACCCTATAAGGGAAACCATTTCAGGTACAGGTGCTATGCCTCAGCTAAGGCATTGACTTGGGAGGACTCGGAGCTAAGGCTTCATTTTGTTTTATTGTTATTTGTTGAATGTAAGCCCGGGGCGGTATTTGTGTTGAGTTGAAACTCCATTTTGTGTAACCAAGAATGTTCTTGGATAAATTTGTAAGCCTGAAGGGCACTTATTATCTGTTTGGCTTCCATTTCATACTTGTTGTAAAATGTATGCTTGGGATTGGAACTGGGGCATTGAGATGTGAATAACATGTATTTGGCATTTGGGATTTAATGGAAATGGATGTATGGAATAGTTAGCTATATATATATGTGTGTGTGTGTGTGTGTGTGTGTGTGTGTTTATCTGTCAGGTGGGTTTTGTTGCATATATAGATATACCTTGCCAAAATTTTTGGGGCGTTACATGTTGTTTGCAGGGTAATTTTTTTAGTGAATACTAGGTGCGAGGGCAATGTGCGTTGCACGATAACACGTGCCTACGAGTTGATGTAGTGTGTAGTTTAGAGTCATGATTTAAACTGGATATTTAACACATTTGCTATGGATATAGACTTGAAATTCATGATACATATTATAGCGATCCCGATTTTTCCTTCCTCTGTTTATTGTATTCCGGACTTGGTTCCATGGTTATGTTGTCGTCTTATTCTCATTTTCATCCTTTACTCTTTGTATTTAAGTCTTGGGTTGTGTTGGGCAGGTTTGGAACAGGTTGGTTGTGTTTAGAAACCAAAAGTTGATACTCAGATTTTGGCCTTCACGCTTGAGCGGGGCTTTTGACGCTCGAGCGGGCCCTTTGTTGTTGCTTATCTGCTCAAGCGAGTGTTTTGACACTCGAGCGTGAATATTCATCTCCCAGCATTTTCTCTACAGGTCATCGTACGCTCGAGCGGGGAGTCTGACGCTCGAGCGGGGACCATGGTCTGCAAAACTTCTGGAAGTGTGCAATCGACGCTCGAGCGGCACTTTTCACGCTCGAGCATGAGTCTGTGTCTGATGCTCGAGCGGGGAGTTCCACGCTCGAGCGAGGCAACTTTTATATCAGTCCGAAAAGTGACATTTTGGATCACTTTTTGACTTTCTTTCTCTCTCCTACTTTTTCAAAACCTCCATTGGAGAGCACCTCACTCTAAAACTCCAACTTCTCTCTAGGGTTTAATCTAGTAGGAGTGATCTTCTATCCTTGGGCCTTTGTAAAAAGTGTGGAGCTTGTTGAGGGCTACATTTTGATCCGAAAATATTGGGGTTTGGAGCACTTTCAATTTTTTTCATCTTCTCCTTTGAGCTCCAAATTTGAGGTAGGGATAACTACTCATTTTTATGGTCTTTGACATAAACTATTGGTCATTTTAATGTAATGTTGAAGTTGGGTAATTTTGGGTGTTAGGGTTTCAAAATGAATAAAGAGGGGTTTGGTTATTTTGACTCATAAATGTGTATCTTGGGTCTTAAAATGATGGTATTGATGTTGTTGATGATATATGGGACCTTTGGGTCATTGTAGAGAAAAAGGGAGAGAAAGCCCTAAATTGTTGTATAAATTAATTTATATAATTAATTTGGGGATGTTATGGAAATATGGAATTGAGTTGGAAATAATGTAATTGGCTCATTATAAGAGGGAATAATGGAGTTGGATTTATTAATCGCTCACTTGTGAAATTGTTGTCAAATTATCTGTTGATACATTTATTATCTGTTTAGAAATAAATTGCTTTGGGCTATCGGTGGAGGATAGTCTTGATTGTTGTAGACAATGCATGATGATTAGGCAAATTAAAACTAATCAATTGATTATGTCATCGAATATGACGGTTGGAATATTACATCAAATTTATGTATTGACTACTTATGTATATGATATGTGTTTATATACATTATGCTGTGTGGGAGGAGATAGGGGATGCACTCCACGGTTTAGGAGAAGATAAGGGATGAACTCCTAAACCGGATTTTATTTTGGAGGAGATAGGGGATGAACTCCATTAATACAGTAAATCTGTGTATCATTTATGAAGTATGGAAATGTTTTAATGCGTTATTGATACAACGAATCTGTGTATCATTTGTGAATTATAGAAGTGTTTTGATATGAGTTATAGTCTCATTAAATTATTGGCCAGGTTCTGAGCCTTATTCATAAATTGAGAACTGGATAAGTAATGGAAAATGGAATGAAACATGGACATATTTGTCATGAAATTGAAATGTGTTATAAGTTTGTATATATGAGTTAAAGATTTATCAAATGCTGATGTTTTAGTTATTGCTCATATTATGATTAGCATATCTCTACTGGGCGTTGGCTTACCCTATATGGGACATCATTTTTCAGGTTCAGGTATTATGCCGCCTCCGAGGTCTTAGCTTGGATGGTTGTGGGAGTTGAAGGCTCTTGTTTATTTTTGTGTATTACATGTAAATCAAGCCAAGGGCTTATTTTGTGTTTTGAGTTAGTACTCTCTTTTTGTAACCAAGTGTCGACTTGAAAAGTTGTAAGCCCGTAGGGCATTTACTTTTGATGTCAACATGTAATACTTTTGTAATGAATACTCTGATGAATGAAATTATGCCTTATTCTCTTATGTCTAAGCATGTCAAGATTGTATGATTTATGGGTTTATTTCGAGGGCGTTACACATATTAAAATGCACATGATACAATGTATGTATTCTTTTTAAGGAGAGGCATGCAACAATATTCATTGCAAAAATTATAATATGAAACATATTCATATATGCCCCTAAAGTACTAAGTCCCTTAGCATTATAAAACAGTATTCAAAAGATTATAGTTATGCAAGCTAGTTAATATATACATATTTATACATAAGAAGTTTTCACATTCATACGCAAAAACATAGATTGGTTCTTTGTTATGTAGAGTTCAGCTTCCAACTTCTGTCTCACCAGTCATGTTTGAAACATCTATAGTTTCTTGATATTGGCTACAATTAGGTCATGCTAGAAAGAGCTATTTTACAAGCTGTAACAATGCGCCCGCGAGGGACCCTCGCTATAGTTCGGACTCGATTTGTGTCACGGTTCTTAGTCTGAACCAAAGAGTCCAAATCCGGCAAATCGTTTTGAGAAAACAGATTTTTGAAAAGAAGTGCCAAACATGGACTGCTTTGCCAAATACAGAGTCGCCACCTAAATATTTTATTTTGAGGGAATTTAGGAAACCCTGACTCGGTGCCAAAGGCCACGTGTCCGTCATCACCAAAGTTGCCTCGGCTCGGGAACTTGGGTACGATTGGGGAAGGTCAGCTATGAGCACCCCCTCTCGCCCGATCCGAAGATCGGCCTCTACTAACCGTGATATCTAGTTTTGAAAACGTTATGTGTTCTTATTCCAATTATTAGCCTAGAATTACTATGTTATGCGCACAGCAAACAAGTATAGACCAAATCGCCTGAATTGGAACAAAACATTTCAAGTTTGTTTTGAAAATGGTTTGCTACTCGCAAATAGGCTAAAATGCAGGTTTTGCCACCCTCAAGTGGGCTTTTAGGAAAGATGGTTTTGCCACTATCTAGTGGGCTTAAAATTCACAGTTTTAATGCGTTATCCCAATTTAAGCAATTCGACCTCCATCCACAGGCATTCAAGCAGTTATATCACATAAGCAGCTAGCCTCATGGTAATCATGCTATCATGGCAACACTCACACGCATGCGGTATGCTAAAGCATAAATGCTTACCGAGTACTCTGAGCCAAAACAAAAACTAGTTAATAATCATACGCATGATCCTAGTTCATTTTAAGATGGCTAATGCAACACATGCAAGATGCAACTAAGGTAGGCTCGGCTAATCTACAATGACATGTAAAATGCTACAACTAACACGTATTCAATTTGGAATTGAAATACAAATGCAGTTAGAATGATGCGCCGAGCCCGGTGCGTGCAAGACAAATGTATGAATGCACGCATGCGTAGCATAAGGTATGCTAATTTGAATATGCTCTAGTCTACCATCATAAACGGGTAAATAAAAGGGAAGAAAGACGTGGGGTTGGAAGACATACACACACTCACGCACACTTATTACACAATTGCCCTCACTCGAAGGGTCCAAATAAATATTACAGTCCGAATAAATAATACTAAATTAATTATTACAAAATTTCTAATCTAATTAACAAATTAAATGCAGAGAGAAGATGGCCGCAGCCCCCGCCTCGGGATGCGTGAATGATGCATGTTCGATCCATCTTGCCCGGAAACCCATAGCCATAGCACTACTGCCTCTTGCTTCTTTGAAAATTGCCAAAGTCCCAGGGTATCTTCAATGAGCACTGCATAACACCACCGGCTAAGTGAAATGACCACCGGCCATGGTAAAATGCCGTCGGCTTCTGATGAATTTATCGGCCATTCGCTAATGGCTGGTCGGCACTAAATGTTGCCGGTCGGCAAAAACTTCCTACAGAAAACAGTTTTGACAGCAGCAGAGGACAGGTAGTGCATGGCATAGAATTTCAAGCACATGTAAGCATGGTCATGTTCCCTATCATGTATTGAACTCAGGGGAGCATGGTCCTTGATCCTTGGGCCATCAATTGTGCATGATAGCCTAAGGGACCAAACTTGCCATTCAATGTAAAATGCATGCAACACACAAATGAGGACCAAGACCCTATCATGTCAAAGTCAAGGGCCTCGGTGACCGGGGGTTGAGATGTGTTTCATCACTTGTAGTATGAACACCTCTCACCCTCACACTAGGTTTGACACCCCAAACCAAGCAATGCAATGCATGTTGTGCAAACATGGCTCAAAAATGCAACAAGAAGCTAAGATGCAAAACATGTCAAATGTGATGCAATGCAAACTATCATGCAAACAACATGGTAATGCCACTAGCATGCAACACTACAAGCAATACTACAATGCACACTAGATAGGCAAGTATGTAAAGAGGGGGGGGGGGCATGCAACAATGCACAAACCATAAGGATACCACAACATGCAATGTCATGAGCATACTACAAGATGCAAATATATGATCCATGGACTTACACTAAGATGGAGGACCCTCAGCCACACCCCAAAACAGTGGCCAAAAGTGATGGAATGATGGGCAAATACTCATGCAAACTTGCATACCAAAGAGTATAAGGCTAAGGCATAAAAGAAGCCTTCTACCACAACTATCATAACCACACATGGTATGAATGAAACAACCAAAAAAAACAGAGTTTTAATGCATTAAAACACGCCCCAAAACCCTCATGAATGGCAACCCAAGTGACTTGAACATACAAGCATGCACAATGCCCATTTCAAGGCACAAAACTACAACACCTCAAGGCATAAAAGGATGATAAATGCTGTCATACAAGCATGATATAGGGACTGAAATAGCATAAGAAGTGACTCCAAATCATCTAAACAACCTAACCAAAGCATGCTAATGACTCATTCGCTCAAGGCCAAAATTCTAGAATGCAAAGGAGCTATGTAAAACACGACAAACATGACAAAAACAGTGGCCAATAGACCTAAAGCATGACAAATCATGACCAAAAGCTTCAATGAGCTAAGCCAAATCATGAAGATATACTAGGCTAAACACATGGCACATTTCTAGGCAAGATAAGGAATTACAAAGCAAGTACAAGATGCATGCTAAGGGCTACAAATCCAACCAAAGACAGAGATATAACATGACTAATAGGCACCCAAAAACCTCTGAGATGGGACCAAAAACAACCAAGCGTGCATGTTGCCCTTTTAAGCCAAAACAAAGGTAAAAGAAGGACAAAGGGGAGAGGGGTGTCCCTCCCCTATACAAGACTTCAAAATCACTCCATCACCACTAAAAATCCACTAGATTTCAGTGGTGAGAAGACCAACACAACAAAGTAAACAAAGCTTAAAGAAAAGGGCACCAAAATAGGCCAAAAGAGGCCTAAGGGGAGGAGTTCGACCCCCAATGCCAAAACACCCTTAATAAAAGATGTTAAGCACGAAAATACAAGACGTTTTCATGTTATACACAAAGCTTAAATTAGCATGCAAGACAGGTAGAAAACTAGTGCAAGTTTGGGAAAACTAAAGCAAATGTCTCACCCTTGAAGAAACCTTGAAGAACAGATGATCCAGCCACTCTCTACTGATCAAAATCAGTCCAAAACTTCAACAAACAACCCTCAATGCCTCTCAATCTCAGAGCAAGGTGTGGTAGTGTGTGTGTTAGTGCAAAACTAAGGTAAAAATGCACTTTTGGGCCACAAAACACACACAAGGGAGGAGAGAGAGGAAAATATAGAGAGAATGTATGTATGTATATGTATAAGCTCTGGTTTTTCTTTCCAAAATTGCCAACCTAGAAGAAGGAGGAGAGCTCTCCTCTTATAGAAGTCCCCCTTGCAAAGCTTACCAAACAAGCTTGCTTAGAGGGAAATCCCTCCATACACGTGTATGGAGGGGAACAGAGTGGGTGCCAGCTATCACAACTGGCACAAAATATCTACCAAAAGTAGATGAACAGTGATCGGCCATTCAAAATTGCCATTTTGGAAAAATAAATGGCCGACCGGCAACAAAGAGTGCCGACCGGCAATATACATTGCCGATGGCATAAAATCACCGGCCGGTGGCCTCAAGCCATGGCCGGTGATGTGTGGGGATGCCTCACAAGGCATTCCCTGCCCCTCCAAGGCAAAACACAAGTGTTTGGTGCAAAACTAGACACAACACGGTCGAGTCGAGAAATCTTGAGGCAAGACGCGCAACCAAGACCTCCGGGAACTCAAGACGAACACAAACAAGGGTAATCACCAAGTGTTCCAATGGTGACGTCCAAGTCTTGAGGACGGTCAAAAATGGGGTGTCTACACAAGCTTTTTTAGAAATTGGAGACGACACTAATCCTATAGTCGAAGATGAAGTATGTGTAATTAATTATAGTTAAAGAATATAAAAGGAAAATATTATAGACCCCAAATAATCTACCAAATCTTTAATCAAACCTCTCATATGGGTGTGGGACCCACACAAACCCACATATGTGTGGGTCGCACACCTATGTGAGAGATTTGGTAGAAAATTTGGTAGATTATTTGGAATCCCTAGCATAACTCATATAAAATCCTATTCAATCCTATAGTTATTGCACATCAATGCAAAAAAATCAAACACAAATTTCAAAACACTAATCAATCCATCACCAACTAACTGCATTTCCACAAAACACACCAAGGTAATTGAATCAATTATCAAAATCAATCTTTGTACATCTCAAACAACTTCCAGCATAATAATCATTTATTACACTCCCCGTGTAATAAAAAATAAAAAGAGAGAGAGAGAGATGGAAAGGTAATAAACATATATACTTGGGACCAATCATATAAAGATTCTTCTATCATAAACAACATATCCCAACACAAAAAATACCAAAAGAACAAGTACAATTGAAACCTTAGTGTAGTTATGCATCTTCAACCAAAGAGAGAAATCTTTTGCTAGTTTATGTTATTTTTTGTTGCAATACTGTTTCTCTCATGGAAGGCCCTAATGTTGTGCTTGATTCATGAATTTAGATATGATTTGGAAAGAAAAAGGAAAAATATAGATGAAATGTGAATAAAATATAACTACATTTCATACACCATTTCCCTTTCTGTTTCCAAATCTCTATCCAAATCTATGAATCAAACACTGTCTAAGTAAACATATGGTGCCCATCATTAGTGCAATCAAATGGTGATATGTGATTTAAGTATATGCCCGGGATTGGAATATGCACTTGATTACGAGAATCGAAATATAAAAGTGAGTAAAAAAAAATTAAAAGTGAAATCGATTACATCTAAAAAATCTAAGGATGATATAAACTGGATGGCTCATCAAAATAAAACTTGAAATTTCTAGAACTTAATATGGAAGTAAAAATGAGAAAATTATCTAAGAATCATATTGGAATTTGAATATAGAAATATTTCATGAAACTTTGCTGGACTTTCCAAGGTTTGTTGCATTATGTTGAAGATTTAGATTAACCATACACTAAAATTTGAAATTTGTATAAAGGCAATTTAAAAAAAGTATAAACCACACAATCATGAATAGATAAAATATTACTATGATGCTCCATGTTCTATCCATTCTAAAATACAATTGCTAATAGGAAAGATTGGATACATATTAAATCAACGAACTTTAGTCTAAACTATAAATACCCAAATGGAAAGAAAAAAAAAATACAAAATTGAAGCACGCCAAATAAAATTAACCACCAGAGAGTAAAACTAAATATCAAACAACCATAAAATAGGAGATTAACATAAACAATTTCCAAAGCATTTATGGTGCTATTTGGTGTAGTTTGTGAAGCTACTTCAAACCTTTTATTCTAAAAAATTGTGCTAGATTGTTTGATGCAACTTTTATTTACAATTTATGAGCAGAACTAGCTTAAATAAATGATGAAAAAAAAAGTGATTATTGGAAAGCAGGAGGGTAGGTGCTTTTAGCTTTTACTTTTCAATTATTAGTTTTCAACCTACAAGAAGCTGAATCAAATAGAGCCTACCAACCATAAATAAATAAAGAAAAAGAAAGAGAAATGCATAACCAGACTAAACAACCTTTTCATGCCCTAGTTGCAATTGAAATTCAAACCCCCTAAATCCTATTGCAAAAACACAGGTCATAGCAATTGCCTAAGAGATCTTGTGTAAAATCTCACGCCCAACACTGCTTACCTTGGTAATGTAAGGTTTTGGTCTTTGTAAATAAACTAAACACAAACTAAGAAAACAAAAGGGAATAGTTGAGATTAAAAAAACATAAGGGAATATCCCAAGAGGTTTAAAAAAATGGTTATATTGACCAGATCATATCTGTCCTCATAATAATACTGCATAAAAACATAAACAATGAAAGAATTACAAAAATAAATATACACATTTTAACTCAAGATATATTATGTTAGGTTTTGTAATTGGCAATTCCATTTGACAAAACTCCTTTTAGTTATAATTTTATTCGCTCTTTTATTTCAGTAAGGCTGCGAGTGTTTAGATGTGAATCTAAATCTAATTGTACATGTGTAAAGGAGTTTGTGCTGACATTTCGTATCTTAAGCATTCCTGGTTTGCCACTTTGCTTACTAAGCATGGGGATCAAGCTGAGAAGAAGTCAAAGTTGTTTGATGGCTCGAGTGGTTATTTATACGTTCGAGCAATAAAGTGGATCATCCAGTATTTCTGCATGTGTTCTGAACTTCTAGGAAGTGTGTTTTATCACTCAAGCGGTAGAAGTTGCGCTCAAGCGGTTGGCCTATATGTTTGCACCACCTTTACTCACATCGCTCGAGTGGTAAACTATGCGCTCGAGCTATCTTCGCTGCTATGTTTAGTATAAAGTGCACTGTTTGCTATTTTTAGGATTTAACTCGTCCAAATTCTCAAAGCAGAGAGCTACCAAGGTTTTCAATATTATGTCACGCCCCACTTTTTATTACTCAGATTCTATTATCAAACCATTATTACAGATTCAATTTCAGAGATAACATGCGGAAACTCTTTACATTAACAAGAACACATGAATAAATATTCTCTCATTCGAATATGATATGTATGCAACAGGAGTTATAATTAAACAAATTGTCCGTAGGCTTACATCTTTTAAATTAAAAGAAAGGGCTGAACCCTTTTTACATCAATGGCATTCTGCCCACAAATAAAAGGCCCCGTGGCCAATAGATAAAGAAGATCCTAAATTTTGAGCCACTTTTCAACATATACCTTAAAAAGGATTAACAATGTGGAATGAACATAAAGTCCAGTAGGGATCCCAATATGATCCTAAACAATAACAATATATAGATAGCTATGATCATGAATGCTCAATGTTATATCATATAAATAAGTGACGGTTTATATTGAAAATATACTTGTACCAATACTCTACTCAAAATCGTTCAATTTATTAAGCAACATAAACAATTCCACTTTACTTTCTCATTTCCTGCTTATAATTAAAGCATCACAACTGGTTACTTTAGAATATGTTCACAGCACCCAATTACTTCTCATTATTTACGCCCAATACAAAACATACTTTCACTTCTGATGCGTTCATCACCATCCTTGGACCCTAAATCAATGGTCAAGAACACTTTCAACAACTCGTCCAATATGCCTATGTACATACATATATGTCTTAGCATGAATACGAAAACAATACATGTATAGTGATCACTACACTATCATATAAAACAACCCGGCCTCACCCAACCATAACCATCACCTACTCATGATATACAAAGATAGACCGAGACAAAATGAGAAACAAAACAATGCTCTACCTACCTTAAGCACGGCAAGCCAAGGATACACCTTTCCATGATGAAATGCCAATTTACCAAACACAAGTTGGAAGGTAATAGTACCTCTACCAATTTACCAGACACCGGCGGGAAGGTAATGGTACCTCTGCCAAGTTCTCTAGGCGCTAGCTAGAAGGTACTGATACCTCTCATTCTAAGCGTGGCCAATTCTCCAAGCGCTAGCTAGAAGGTAATGGTACCTTTTATTCTCAGCGCATGAATATTACCAATCATCTCAACATACTAGAATGTATAATAACACAAGTGTACTACATACACAATATTATTCAACACAACAATGTCATCCTCCACCGATGACCAAGGACAAACCCTCTAAACATATGTATTAAATACACATAAGACAACAATCCAATTCTTACGAGACCTTAAGTTCAATAACAGTAATAATCTGTAAAGGTTTCAAATCCAACCTCAGGTTCATTATTAATTTATGAAGGGTTATGATCTTATTTTCTTTCCAAAAACCAATTTCCTTATTTTTCAATCCACACTACTACAATGATTTTTTTTTTTAAAATCCATTCTCTTTATTTAATTAAAAACAACATTCTTGATGCCAAAGGCACAACCCAACCCCTCTCGACATGATTAATCCAAATAATTCCAATACCATGGTTACTTCTCCCTTTTAGTTATTAACACAAGTACACAATCCATATTAATAAAATACAAAAGTTATTCAACATCCTCCCTTTTAAGTCCATTAAGTCAATAATATTAAATTAGGGCTTTCCTTTCTCTCAATATAAACATGTTAAACTACTGCCCAATTAACCCAATCAACAACCAACTTAACAACTTCAATCACCAATATCAAACCCTAGATCCCTTTTCATGACTTTCAAAGAAATCCATAATAAATATGATTTTTATGCAATAAAATCTACCACATGTCTATCTATAGACGAGATATTGAAAAGGAGCAAAGAAATCCATACCTCAACTCCAGAAGATGAGAAAGCCTAAAAGCCCCAAAATTTCCAACGTCGATGAAAACACAAACCACTTGGATCAAAATGAAGCCCTTGAGGAGATCTACAATATTTTTCAAAGGACCAAGGTGAAAAGATAACTCTAGGTGAGTAGATCTAAAGATCTAAGTGAAAAAGTTTGAGTATAGAGAGAGAGAGAAGAGAAACTCACAATGTAAAGAGAGAAAAGAGAAGGAAAGTGAAATGAACAAATGTTTGGAGCCCATTTATAGTAACAAAGTACTAATAAAATAATAGTCCCAAAATCAATGAAAAGAATAAGTCAAAACCCCCCAAAAGTAGGGCTCAAAACCGAACCAAAAATCTTAAAATAACTAGGAGGGGTTGACCCCCAAGGCAATGGTGTCGATCCTCAAGAAGAAATGCTGACACACTAATGTTTGCAGCAGACAAGGGGTGATCTTAGGAACCCGTGGTGTCAACCCTATAAGCCAGTAGCAACACCCAGAGCACAAACCCCAGAACCCATGGTGTCAAGACACCAAAAGTAAGACAGCAAGGTGGTGTCAACCCCGAGAACCCATGGTGTCTACACCATAACAGAATTTCTAAGTTCCTAAAAAAAATTTCGACGAAATCATGTGTGAAGGAACAACCCTAACAAATCCAAATCGAATTGTACTCCCCCAAAACCAAGATATAACAACTCCCAAGACTCCCAAAATGAAAATAAATGAATTAAATACACTCTCCAATAGTTTAAAGGACACAAGTGCTACAACCTCCCTACCTTAGGAAATTTCACCCCCGAAATTAAGAACACATCGCTACACAAGGAGAACCAACCACAAAATGTGACATTATTCACAACACATCCATAAAATAAATAAAAATAAATTAAAAAAATTACATTTTCTCCTTTTCTTTGAAAGTCTCCCTCTTGTTTGTATAAAAAAAAAATCCAAAAAGGTGCCTAAACTTGCACCGCCCACAACCAAAATACGTTCTCAATTTCCACATAAAACCTTAAAATTTTGCAACCATCCTCCGACAACAAAATAAAGTGTTACTCAAAACACCTAATCATTCAAATTATCATGACTTGTTAGATTCAGCTTTTATTGAATCAAATAAACCACGCATCGAAATCCTTTATTACCACTTAGATTAAATCCACAGCATTACAGTTCAACATTGCCATCTGAGGCTACAACACAAGGAAAAATTCATTTTTCGAGTTCGTTTCTCCACATAAAACAATTGGTGAACACCTACCATCACCCAACAACACCCATCACCATTATAGTGATGCCACAACCAACATAAACGTAACATTTCTATATAAATGTAACATTTCTATACTACAATTAATAGAAATTACAACTGTGCTATCAACATAACAAGGCACAAGAAAAATCCATATTCTTGCAATTCCATTCTATCATAACCATCATCATAAATTATTAGCTACACGAGGCATAATGTACACGTAAAACGAAGAGTTCACAACATGTTAGCCCAACCAGAGGATTTTCCACGAATTCAAGACAAATTTCACACAAGCTTCACAACCACTTACATGAGATTTAATGCTCGCAAGACCACTCTAATGCACCCATAACCTTACAACCTCTTACACCAACCCAAGCTATTCCCAAGGTGACTACTTGTTAACCAAACCCCGATATCAACCAACTGACTAACCAACTCGATAAAACTTTACACTCGATACCAAACACCAACGTGCTACCCAACACCATTTACCCTAAAATGGAGTTCCATACACAAGTCCCCATATTCCTTGATCTCACCGGATTCCTCAAGATTTGGCCATATTGTTGTTTCCAAGGAAACCACCATTCATATGCCTACATGGAAAATACTCTCTCACCTCTCGAATATAAAACCGATATGGTCAACAGCAATCACACAATTCTGGACACAAAATAATTTTCACCAATGCCTCACTCGTCACCCGAGAACACAATCTTACTTCCTTCCAAGGAATACCTCTAGCATCTAACCACTAAATTCTCCCCACATTCATAAACTTCATCGAACATCTAATAACACCACAAACCCATACCAACTCATAACAACCACAACACAAACACTACCCTTAACACGATTGATAGGATCACAACGAACTCGTTGACCGACAAAACCAAAACACTAAACCACACACACAAGTACCATCCTCACTACCCCAAAATCCAAATCTCACGCTCCGCCAAACATTCTCATGTAGCCTAGCAGTTCTAGAAAACCCCTAAAGCCTCATACGTCATTAATCCTGACACGATTATGCCTTATAACTAGTAGCCAAAAAAAAATGAAACTTTTTGGCGACTAAAAAATTAGAAAGGATCACCATGATTTTAGCGACTAAAAAATTGGTAGCCAAAAAGGAGTATAAGTTTTTAGCGACTAAATATTTTAGTTACTAAAAAAAAGCACATTTATTGAAAATTTTGGGCGACTAAATTTAGTCGGCAATACCTTTCTCGACAATCATCTAGTGGCAAAACTGGCGACCAAAAAGTTTAGTTGCCAAAATGTTTTGGCGACTTAAAAATGACTTTTGACGACTAAAAATTTAACCGCCAAAAGTGTAATTTGTTGTAGTGAACTGTCGCACCTGAATTTTCACTTTAATATTTATTGGGAAAAATCTAAGTTTTAATAGTGACGCTTGAAATAGTGTTTATTTTTATTTCTATACTGAGACCTTAAGAGATTTATTCAGAGTTGCCAACATAGAGTTTGGCTGTGTTAGGCCACCCGGAAAATAAATTTTTATTGAGCCAATACTTTTATTATTGCTATTTACCAATGTGGGGTCTATTTTATTTTAATGACTCTTATTAATGGTCTCCGTGGATCAGAGATGAGTTCGGATGTTTCCTGTTACAAGTATGGAAGGAAGTTAGGCACCCTACATCACCCTTTCGGTACTATTTTTCCAGTATATGCTAAAGCCTATTAGAGTACATTAGTTTTGATTTTTTCAATGATTGGTTTACTTGTTTGTTAATTTTGTTGCTTATGGAGATAAGAATGTGCTGATTGTAATAATTATTAATTTGCTTGTGGGCCTGATGGCATGTGGATGGTTGTTGGTATTAATGGGTGAGAATTGCTAATTGTAATTATTAATTTGCTTACCTAGCCCAATGTATGGGTAATATAATATATAAGTTAGTGGTTAGCTTGTTAGAAGTCTGAGCAATAGTAATAAGGACAATAATATAATATTATATATATTTATATATATAGTGTTCAAAATATAAATAAAAGACCGAACAAGTCCATGCTGATATATTCACTATATATTCAGTTAAGAGACGGTATATAATAATATGTATTATTTACATATATAGAGTATCGACATTTAAATCACAGAAATGTAAATAAAGACCAAAAAAGTTCGTACCAGTATATTTACTATACATTCGGCTAAGGGACGGTATATAATAATATGTATTATTTACATATATAGTACTGGAATTTAAGTAACTGAAATGCAAATAAAGACCAAAAAAAGTTTGTGCCGGTTTATTTACTATGCATTCTGCTGAGGGACGGTATATAATAAAATGTATTATTTACATATATAGTACTGGAATTTAAGTAACTGAAATGTGAATAAAAATTGAAAAAGTTTGTACCGGTATATTTACTATACATTCGGCTAAGGGACAGTATATAATAATATGTATTATTTACATATATATAGTACTGATATTTAAATGACAGAAATGTAAATAAAGATCAAAAAAGTCTATACCGGTATATCTATTATACGTTCAGTTAAGGGATAGTATATAATAATATGCATTATTTACATAAATATAATACTGGTTTTTAAATAATAGAAATATAAATAAAGATCGAAAAAGTTCGTGCCAATGTATTAATTTATTCTATATTTCGCTAAGGAACGGCATATAATAATAATATATATTATTTACATATATATATAGTTAGTAATGTGATGACCGGGTCCTTGAATTCCTTACTTACTTTCTTTCTTCCTCCCTCGCCTTTTCATCTTCGTTGGGCTCGAAACATCCGGAATTCGTTTTTAGGGTTGGAGTCCTCGTTCTTGTTTTGTCCGATGTCGAGTTTCACCTATTCCGGGGAGTGCTAGGCTAGGTTCGTAGTGCCGAGGATTGGACCGAAAAATTTTCTGGGCTGTCTGGGCTCAGCCGCACGTGCGGGGATCATTGGCCGCACGTACGGGAGGGGTGCCGCACATGCAGGAGGCCAAGCCGCACGTGCGGAATTCAGGGGAAGTTTGGGTGGCTTTCTGCAATATATGCACATGCGTGAGGGAGGTGTGGGAAGCGCCGCACGTGTGGGAAGGAAGTGCCGCACGTGTGGGAAGGAAGTGCCGCACGTGCGAGGAAGGAGCACCGCACGTGCAGGGATGGGCACCGCACGTGCGGGATTTGGGCAGTCCGAAAACCCTGTTTTTCTACTCCTTTGGTCCAAATTTGTATCACATTTGGGGCTTTCCTCTTTCACTCAAAACCTCATATTCTCTCCTCCTTCTCTCTAAAAACCCTCATCCAACGCATCAAACCCTTGATTTCTTGGGATTTCTTGAGCCTCGGATCATCACCGTCCTCTAATCTTGAAGATCTAAGAGTTAAGGCTCCTCTTGGTGTAGTGGAAGTTGGGGGAAAATCATCAAACAAAGCTCGAGTTTCATCTCCATCTCTCCATCAAACTTGAGGTAGGGAAATTTCCTTGAGTTATATATATATTTATGTTGGATTTGGTTGGTTTAAAGGTCCATTAATGATTTTGAAAAGTTTGGTTTGCCTCATAAATGCTAGGGTTTTCAAAAATGGGTTTGATCTCTCTCTCCTCCGAAGCTATTCTCTTGAGGATCTTAAACTTACATAATAGGAGGTATTATCTTGAAAAGAAAACTCTTTCAAAGGAGGGGAGAGATATTTGTTTGATTTTGACGTGAAACCTTAAATTTTTGGGTAGTTTTGAAAGATGTAAATATATTTAAGGACATCTTGTTATTGTATAAATAGAGAGTGAGCTCTCATAATATGTTTAGCAAATGACTATTAACTTGGCATATGAAAAATGAGTTCCTACTTTAAAAATTTGTTGAACACTGAAGATGCCTTGTAGTGAGAAATAATGATTGTACATCTTAAATTGTGAAACTCGAAAACCTTGGAGTTGATATTTGAAAGGTATCACACGTAGCCTTCAAGAGACTAATTTGTTGTGAATTGGGCATGTTGAGAAATTGTTACTTGCCTTAAATTGAAGGTATGGTTACTGTATGATAATGTTGAGAAGAAAAATGAATAAGGTAGTAAATTGTTGTTGTTGTAGAGATGTTTGAGATGAAGAAATGTCATGAGATATTTTGTAATGCATCATGTCCCCATTTAATCATCATTGTTATTACACATTCTCATCGTGTCATTTTGAGTAGGATTACACTATAATGAACTATGAAATTGTGTATGGGGTAATTACGGTGGTAAGTGTAACGCCCTCAAAATAAACCCATAATATCATACAGTCAAGTTACAGGAAAGAGATATTATATTACAATCATCAGAGTATCCTTACAAAAGGTATTACACGTCGACAACAAAAGTAACTGCCCTATAGGCTTACAACTTTCCAAGTCAACACTTGGTTACAAAAGGAGAGTACTAACTCAAATACATATTAAGCCCTTGGCTTGAATTTACGTGAAATACATCCAAAGAAAACAAAACAACAAAATAGTCTGTCTCCCTCTAGCCTCCCAAGCTATGTTCTTGGAGGTGGCATACCATCGATACTTGAAAATGAAGTCCCATATAGGGTGAGCCACAGCCCAATAGAAATACACTAAACCAACTATAAACAATGACTAAAACAATAGCATTAGATAGATGGTCCACACTTATATTTCAACGTATACCATGCTACATTTTCATGACAATCATGTCCATATTACAATTCATTTTCCATTTCTTATCCAACTTTAAGTTAGAAAACAAGGCTCAAAGTCTGGCAACATAATTTAATGAGATAATAACTCATCACTAAAATACTTTCGAAATTCATAATGGATACACTTTTTGGTGCTGTATCAAAGTCAACAAAAACCTTTCCATACTTCACAAATGATGCTGATATACATTTTAGTGTTATATCAAATCAAACAAACACTTCCATACTTCACAAATGATAATGATATACATTTTAGTGCTATATCAAATCAAACAAACACTTCCATACTTCACAAATGATACACATTTTAGTGCTGTATCGATCTCAAACAAAATCCGGTTTAGAAGTCCATCCCCCATCTTCCAATAAACCGTGGAGTACATCCCTCATCTCCTCCCACACAATACAATGTATATAAACAATTATGATATACAAATTTAATCAATCAAGACAAATGATACACGTTTTAATGCTATACCAATGTCAAACAAAACACTTCTATAATTCACAAATGATACACATGGTAGTGTTGTATCAATGTCAAACAATATCCGGTTTAGAGGTCCATCCCCCATCTTCCAATAAACTGTGGAGTACATCCATCATCTCCTCCCACATAATATAATGTATATAAACAATTATCATATACAAGTTCAATCAATCAATACAAAATTTTGATGTATTATACCAACCACCATACTCGATAGCATACTCAATTGATTAGTTTTAATTTGCCTAATCATCATGCATTGTCTACAACAATCAAGACTATCCTCCACCGATAGCCCAAAGCAGTTATTTCTAAACAGAAAATAAATGCACCAACTGGATAAAATATCAACATTTTGTCTAGGTGAGCGATAAATTAATCCAACTACACCCTTTAATCTCATACCTTTCCAATTTGAATATTTCCTATTCAATTTCTCATTTCCCTAAATTAATTATACAAATTAATTTATCATAACAATTAGGGTTTCTCCCCATATTCTCAATATCAACCCTAAGGTTCCATTTTCATCAATGATCAACATACAATTCCATCTTCCAACATATTCCATTTATATGGGTTTTAAACTTGAAAACCCCTCTTTTGAAAATTACACAAGGACCCCAAACTTTCTCAAAATTACCCGACAACCCACAACATATCAAAATGCCAAAATTTAAAGACGAAGCTCATAAGATGGAGTAGGATATCCCTACCTCGAAATTGGAACTCAAACGAAGAAGAAGACCAAACTCAAAGTGCCCCAAACTCCAAACTTTTCGGATCAAAACGTAGCCCTCGACGATCAACACACTTTTTGTAAAGGCCAAAAGGTAGGAGAACACTCTAACTAGATCAATCCTGAGAGAGAAGGGAGAAAGTAGTGAGAGAAGCTCTCAACAATGGCTTTTCGGAAAAGTAAGAGAGAGAGTGGAAGTTGAAAAGTGATTCAAAATAGCCTAGCTGTCAACTGATATACGACACCCCCGCTCAAGCGGAGAACATGACGCTCGAGCGTCTAGCACAAAAACTGGACCCGCTCGAGCGTAAGAAGGCCCGCTCGAGCGCCAAGACACAAAAACAAAACACATCTGCTCGAGTGCGAAAACCAGCCCACTCGAGCGTGGATTCTCCCCTCCTAGTATTTTCTCAGACAGTGAACACCCGCTCGAGCGCCAAAAGGCCCGCTCAAGCGTGACCCGCTCGAGCGTAGGGAAACCCGCTCGAGCATAAAAAACAAGCCTGCAGTACTTTTGCAGGGGCACGAAATGCTGGAAGTATGGAATCTCTGCTCGAGCGCACAAGGACCCGCTCGAGCGGACCACTCAAAAACTGGGCAGCAAAAATTTGAACTAAGGCTCAACCCACCTGTTCGAAACACGCTCAACACATCCTAAAGCTCAGACATATGGAATTAAAGGATGACAACAAGACATACAACCACCAATTCCACGGAACCTAAGTCCGGAACACTGTACATAAAGGGGACAAGCCCGGGATCGCTATAACCTCCCCCCCTTAAAAAATTTCGTCCCCGAAATTAAGAAAACAACACAATTACAAGGTCAACCAACCACAAAGCACTCAACACCTGAGCACTTAGGGAAGAAACTATTCTCTCAACAAATTTGTAGTTAACTCTCACAAAAGAAAGGACTAACTAAGGAAACACGTTCCACAGACAACACTCGGGCACAAAAGACCTCAACAAAACCAAACTCTTCCAGAGATAAATCACCAAAACACCCGACTAGCGCTCTCAGCTAAGTCACTTCTCAACAATTATAATTCCAAATAAAACAACCAACGCAAATCTTTTGTATAAATATAAGGGAAATTATTCTCTTGCTCATGAGGCATTTCTCAAAGAAAATCAAATTTTCAACATTGGCATTCTGAAGTAAAAAAAAAAATTGCAATTCCTATGCGAAACTTAAAAATTTTGCAAACATTTTTTTATAAACACGATGTCACCCATAACACATGACCATCCACGATTAAATTAAATCAGTATCTCAACAATATTACAATTCAACTATCAACCACCTGACTCATTACTAGTCACCCTGTCTCTATTCGAGAGGCAACCTACAGTATACATCACAACACGTATTACCCACATGCATTTCTTCCAAAGCCAACAATTTCCAATATACATGATTCACAATTTCATATCATAGTCAATGTTCATGATACGTTTCTAGTTCTACAATACATTCAACACATGCAATGTTACATTAAACTCCCATTTCAAGGCAAGTTTCAAAATACTTCCGTAAACCAAAACATATGCAATGTTTTTCAACTTAAGACATAGTCAATGCTCTCTAAAGTTTTAACAAAACAACAAGGATACAACACATGCTCAAACATCCACAAATAGATCCGGATATTTCTCTCGGACCTGAAATTCACTTACCCACATGGTTTTCCCCAACCCCGTTATGTTTCCACAACACCTCATTTAATGGAAGAGTCCCGTCCTCCAAGACCCGATAACAATGATAATAGTAAGCCACACGCAACCACTACAGTGTTTTGAGACATCCACTACGTCTCGACTACCGACAATACTCAAACCAGCATTTAGTACTTACTACCCCAACATAGGAAATATGAAATCATTTGTACACAAGGCTTCTAGTCGACTTTCACAAAACAGGAACGCAAGACGAAGCAAAGGTAAGGAACAACATTACGACCCATTTACACCCTAAAATTTTAAGGTCTTACCAAAGACACACAACATGTAACCAACAACTCAGGCTAGGTCAAATCTAACTTCCCACAAAATATTCCATTCAGGTTAAAGAATCTGTTTTATTTGCTCTGTTTGTTTCAAAGCACTCAGTTTTTCCCAAAGGTATTCAGACTTACACCGTCACCACTTAAACACGTCATTTACAACTGGCCACAGCCGAACTCAGAGATTCCCCTCAAATTATTTTCCTAAAATAAGGATCGCAAACTCACGTTTCGATTCAAAATCATTTTAGTTTACGGAGAGTACTCAATGTCCCTCAAGCGAATCACAGCGTAACCAACCCACAAAACCCGCCATACTTACAGTGATGACGCAATCCCCAAAAACAGTACTTTCACAATAGGGACTCCTAAACGTTTGAAATTCCCAACAACGCAACAACATAAAGGATAACTTTATACACCCCGCACCTTACACCGCACAAACAAGACTGAACAAGTCGAAACGACTCTAACAGTGTGCCACACTCACTTTACACAATTTCGCTACCTCACTCGTATTACCACTATCCAAACTGGACAACGGACACTTATATCAAAGTGACCTAGCTTTACCAAACCTCAAACCACGCGATTCCATCAGTAACCACACTATAGCCTTACCAAGGCATTCGCCTGGGATTCCCTAAGAGTGATCCCCTTCTACACATCATCTACTAACAACATACGAACCACGCACTATCACACACCGCACTATGCAAAACCTCCTCATTTAGAGATTTCACTCACCACCTCGACTGAACTCGAAGTAACAGAATTTGCATACCCCTTTCCTCATACCGAGTTAACTGACAGGGTTTGCTACACCATGACATTTAACACTACCAAGTAACCGTTCGTACCGAACACTAGCAAACATAGCACCTTCATCCGCAAACACCATACCATTGTGACTCCATCCACGGGTCACACCCTAACCACGGCTATACACCCAATCAACCCTTTCGATAGCATCTCCTGACCTAACCAGTGCTAAGGTACAAACCTATCGCGTTCGATCATAATAAAGAAGCCCGAAAACTTAGGAGACACCCATATACTACTACCCGAGATATAGCACCAGCTGCTCACAACACACCACTCTCCGATGGCAACAACCACAACCTTATATAGAGACTAACACTCCCTCAATCGAAACGACCAGTCAGTACATATGCAAATTTAGCAACGTTACCTACCACGAAGGTACAAGTCTATTCCTAACCAGATTAGGCACTATGTCCCCGTAAAATACCATGTTAAATACATACTACATCTAGTATTAGTTGCACACTTCACATCCCCTTGAGGAGTTCCTACGACAGTAGATCAACATCACCTTCACACACATAAAATCAATTAGATAACACTAACGAGATTCCGAACACCCAGCAAGTAAAACTATTCTCGCCCCCTAGTAATCCTGACTGAGATATGCATCCCTCAGTAATCCTTCCAAATTTGAAAACATGGCTCATTAGCCCTCATTTTTCCCAAACCAAATCACACGCATACAAATGCATTATTACCAAAAATTTTATGGTCTCATAACAACTTATTACATTAATAAAACTTTTAGGGCCACAACATGCTCTAATCTGCCCATTTCAAGAAAATAGATAAGCACAGGCACACATAACTATATATATATATAGAAACAAACAACCTCGATGTTCCGACAATTCCAAAACACATTGGTTACACAACAGAACCCAATGATTACAAAATGATAATTCACCGATTACAAAATGGATTAGTCAAAACAAAACCACCCCATCGGTATTACCACCACTACCGTCCCTCACTGGATCGTTAAAGTTGGTCATCCTCAGACCCAAGATATCCTATGAGCTTACAAGCCATGGACAAGAACTACTGATGTGCCCTAACCGGCCACACTTAGAACAACTGCGGACTTCCCCAAGTGGGACTTGGGAACTCGACTCTCCTGAAGCCCACGAAGTCTGGCTTGATTGTTTCCCAAAACGATACTGCCCCTGTCCAGTCGAATAAGGCTAGACCCGACTAGGTTGTAAAACCCCCAAAGAAGCCCCTTGCTGGGTACAGAAACGTTTGAGATGACCCGGCCGATTACACACCCAACAAATAAGCGGCTCCCTAGCACGAGACTGGTTCAAAGTCTGAGCTGATGGGGACCCCAACAACTGCTTCCCCACTGAACATTCGATTGGCCCAAAACCTGGCTAGCTAGATGATTCTGGTGGGGCAACTATTGGTCGAACTGTCAACCCAGCCCTCTTCCTCTGTGGGCAAGCTGGGGACTTATGGCCCAGTTGACCACATTTGAAACAGGTGACAACCTGAACCTCTCTGGACCTCCCAACAGAAGTGTCTGAAACCCCTGACGAAGAAAAGAACTTAGCCTGGGACTGAGCATACTTTTGCCTCCACCTCTTACTGGCCCTAGAGAACCTATAAGTTGTGAGAGTCACCGAGATGGCCTCCTCCCTAATCTGATCAACATTCTCAACTATGGGCTCTTCCCCATTTTGCCCCATAGCTAGCACCGCTACCTCAACATGAGCAGATGCCTCAACAAGCACACTATAACTCCTATGCCCAGACCCCGCTATCGTTTCACGGATGTCGTCACATAGCCTACTCTCAAATTCTGAACAACGCAATTCTTCCGTCTCCACCAATTCTGGAGCAAACCTCGACAGGTTAGCAAACCATGCTTCAAACCACACCAAATATGTAGTACCTTGGTGTAACTCCACAAACTGCCTCTGTAACTCTCCCCGTGCGGAAGGAGGGAAATCACAACTCCCTCGTCTAGGCATCCTAGTAAAAATAACAAATGTATTAGCACAACAACCAGGGTGCCGAAACTATTTCACTAGCGTCCTAACATGATGGACGGCTGTAATTCATTCCACGTAAGCACATAAACACGTAAGCACTTACGAATTTCATTTCCGGATAATGATAGTTCCGAGGCGTTACTAGAGTTCCAGTTAGAAACAGCATTGATCAAGTGCTTTTCCAACAAGACTCACAAAAACCTAAGGATCCAATCAACATCCTAGAAACTAAATCCCATACCCATATAGTCACATAAACATGTTACCACATAAGCATATAACATTACATCTAAGTCTCTAACAAGCGAGACAAACCCATTGTGATACTAATCACTTCCCACGTACCCAAAGTATTCGAACCCGGTACGCTCTGATATCAAGTTGTAACGCCCTCAAAATAAACCCATAATATCATACAGTCAAGTTACAGGAAAGAGATATTATATTACAATCATCAGAGTATCCTTACAAAAGGTATTACACGTCGACAACAAAAGTAACTGCCCTATAAGCTTACAACTTTCCAAGTCAACACTTGGTTACAAAAAGAGAGTACTAACTCAAATACATATTAAGCCCTTGGCTTGAATTTACATGAAATACATCCAAAGAAAACAAAACAACAAAATAGTCTGTCTCCCTCTAGCCTCTCAAACTATGTTCTTGGAGGTGGCATACCATCGGTACCTGAAAATGTTGTCCCATATAGGGTGAGCCACCGCCCAGTAGAAATACACTAAACCAACTATAAACAATGACTAAAACAATAGCATTAGATAGATGGTCCACACTTATATTTCAACGTATACCATGTTACATTTTCATGACAATCATGTCCATATTACAATTCATTTTCCATTTCTTATCCAACTTTAAGTTTGAAAACAAGGCTCAGAGTCTGGCAACATAATTTAATGAGATAATAACTCATCACTAAAATACTTTCGAAATTCATAACGGATACACTTTTTGGTGCTGTATCAAAGTCAACAAAAACCTTTACATACTTCACAAATGATATTGATATACATTTTAGTGTTATATCAAATCAACCAAACACTTCCATACTTCACAAATGATAATGATATACATTTTAGTGCTATATCAAATCAAACAAACACTTCCATACTTCACAAATGATATACATTTTAGTGTTGTATCAATCTCAAACAAAATCCGATTTAGAGGTCCATACCCCATCTTCCAATAAACCGTGGAGTACATCCCCCATCTCCTCCCACGCAATACAATGTATATAAGCAATTATCATATACAAATTTAATCAATCAAGACAAATGATACACGTTTTAGTGCTATACCAATGTCAAACAAAACACTTCTATAATTCACAAATGATACACATGGTAATGTTGTATTAAAGTCAAACAATATCCGTTTTAGAGGTCCATCCCCCATCTTCCAATAAACCGTGGAGTACATCCCCCATCTCCTCCCACACAATATAATGTATATAAACAATTATCATATACAAGTTCAATCAATCAATACAAAATTTTGATGTATTATACCAACCACCATACTCGATAGCATACTCAATTGATTAGTTTTAATTTGCCTAATCATCATGCATTGTCTACAACAATCAAGACTATCCTCCACCGATAGCCCAAAGCAGTTATTTCTAAACAAAAAATAAATGCACCAACTAGATAAAATATCAACATTTTGTCTAGGTGAGCGATAAATTAATCCAACTACACCCTTTAATCCCATACCTTTCCAATTTGAATATTTCTTATTCAATTTCTCATTTCCCTAAATTAATTATACAAATTAATTTATCATAACAATCAGGGCTTCTCCCCATATTCTCAATATCAACCTTAAGGTTCCATTTTCATCAATGATCCACATACAATTCCATCTTCCAACATATTCCATTCATATGGGTTTTAAACTTGAAAACCTCTCTTTTGAAAATTACACAAGGACCCTAAACTTTCTCAAAATTACCCGACAACCCACAACATATCAAAATGCCAAAATTTAAAGACGAAGCTCATAAGATGGAGTAGGATATCCCTACCTCGAAGTTGGAACTCAAACGGAGAAAAAGACCAAACTCAAAGTATAGCGACCCCGGTCTTTTCCCATTTGATTATTGTATCCGGACTTAGGTTCCGTATATTCTGTCATTGTATAATTGTTGTTGTCGTCCTTTATTTTTCTCATTTGGAGTTATAGGATGTGTTGGGCAGGTTTGTTTCAGGTTGGTTGGGTTCGTAAACCAAGTGTTGCTGTCCAGTTTTTGGGTTGGTCGCTCGAGCGAGGGCTTGGTCGCTCGAGCGAGGGTTGTATTTTGTGTCTGGTGGCTCGATCCAGCTTTGCTTAG
>NW_021027390.1:630755-668856 GCF_004153795.1 Camellia sinensis | reverse complement strand
CGTGCTCGAGCCAGAATTTTCTTCGTCGATGCGAGCATTCGTGCGCTTCCGAGCCGTCGCTCCTGGTTGCAGACCTGAAGCATTGCATCTGCTCGACGAGCTTGTCGTTCGCTCGAGCGAGGGTTTCGTGTGTCTGGTCGTCTGCGAGCGACAAATGTTCGCTCGAGCGAGCCTGTCGGGTTTATATAGCCAGCAGCGGTTTTTAAAAACGTTTTTTCAGCATTCTTTGATCCTAAAAACCCTAGTTAACGAAGTTCTTTCTCTCCTCTACTCACCTTCTTCTTAGGTTTTCATCACCTTTAACGGTGTTTTCTACCCTAGTTGTTTTAATTAAAAAGATAGAGTGAGACGAGACTTTCGTTAATCTGAGATTTTGTAGTTTTCGGAGCACTTTGGGTTTTGGTTCATCATCTCCGTCTTCTCCAATTCGGTTAATTTTCTTCGAGGTTAGGGATTTCCTACTCCACTTATAAGTTTTGTCTAAGTTTTGGTATTTTGATATGTTGGGGGTACTATTGGTAATTTTGGAGAAAAACCCTAGTTGTGTTTAATAAATTAATTTGTATAAATTAATTTAAGGAATTGGGGAATTTTGTTAATTCATGAAATTGAGGAATTCATTGATTAAATGGTTAAGTTGGATACATTTAAATCACTCGCCTATTGAATTGTTGATATATTTATTTCCAGCCTAGAATAACTGTTTGGGCTATTCGTGGTGGATAGTCATGTTTGTTGTAGACAATATGCATGTGATTAGGGAAAAATTGAAAACTAAATCAATTGTTTAAGTCATAAATTTAGACTATAGATATTAATACAGAAAGTAACATGTTTGATTGAGCATTGCAATATGCATATGTTTTTGGGAGGAGAATAGGGGATTACTCCACGGTTTAAGTGGAAGATAGGGGATGACCTCTAAACAAGATTGTTTGGGAGGAGATAGGGGATGGACTCCATTACATCACTATTATGTGTGCTTATTATAATTCGAAGTGTTTTTACATGTTATTGATTACAGCTCTAAAATGTGTATCAAACGGGAAGTATAAGTGTTTTGATATGAAGCTGAGTCTCATCCTGTGTTAATGATATTGGAAGTAATGTGAATACATGTTATATAGTTCACTGTTGTGGAGTTTGCCAGGTTTCTGAGCTTATTGATGATAATGGGAATCTGAAACATGTCATCGACGTTAGTGTCATCAGACGAGAAGTTTAAAGTTATAATTGATTATTTGGTTAACCATCTATTGAATGCCTATAGCTTTATATCAACTGCTTATATTGGGTTTAGTATTTTTTCCTATCTGGCTGTGGCTCACCCCTTTAATGGGAAAACATCATTTCCAGGTTCAGGTGATAGCCTACCTCCAAGGAATTGCTTGGGAGAATTTGGCTTTTTGGATTGGAAGAAGACTATCTTTAAGTTAGTTGTTTCTATTGTTAGTGGCAATGTAAATACATTCAAGCCTAGGCTTTACTTGTATTGAGTTATAACCATATTTTTGTGTCCAAGTGTTAGCTTTGGAAGAATGTTAGCTGTTAGGCAATTTAAATTTGATGTTACATGGTAATGCTTTTATTTAGTAAATGACTCTGATGAATGAATTAATAAATTGTTTTTCTTTAAATAATGCATGTCAATGAAATACTAAACACAATGGGTTTTATTTTGCAGGGCGTGACACAAAGTGCTCCAAACTCCAAACTTTTCGACATCAAAACGTCAGCCCTCGATGATCAACACACTTTTTGTAAAGGCCAAAGAGTAGGAGAACACTCTAACTAGATCCAATCCTGAGAGAAGGGAGAAGTAGTGAGAGAAGCTCTCAACAAATGGCTTTTTCAAGAAAAGTAAAAAGAGAGTGGAGTTGAAAAGTGATTCAAAATAGCCTAGCTGTCAATTGATATAACGCACCTCCCGCTCGAGCGGAGAAAATGACGCTGCGAGCATCTAGCAAAAAACTAGACACCGTCGAGCGCAAAGAAGGCCCGCTCGAGCGCAAAGACACAAAAATAAAACACATCCGCTTCGAGCGTGAAAACCAGTCCGCTCAAAGCGTGATCTCTTCCCTCCAGTATTTTCTCAGACAAGTGAACACGCCGCTCGAGCGCCAAAAGGCCCCCTCGGGTGGCGACCGCTCGAGCGTAGGGAAACCCACTCAAGTGTGAAAAAGCAAGCATGCAGTACTTTGCAGAGGCACGAAAAGCTGACAGTATGGAATCTCCGCTCAAGCGGCACAAGGACCCGCTCGAGCGGACCACTCAAAAACTGGGCAACAAGAATTTGAACTAAGGCTCCACCCACCTTTTGAACAACGCTCAACACTCCTAAATTCAGTCTGGCACAAATCACATCATCATTGGAAACAACGACAACAAGGAGTGATGAGCGCTTACCAACAACTCCACGGACCCTAAAGTCCGGAACACTATACATAAAGAGACAAACCCGGGATCGCTATAAGTCGTCGATTAGGGGCGTAGATGAATTTGAAAAGTTGGCCTGAGTGTTCATGGTGAAAGACTAGAAAATCGTTGCGATAATGGTTCGAGCCTTCCAAGTTAATCCGATAAAAATGACAGTTTGGTAGTACTACATAGAGTCTACTTGCAGATGCTAGCTTAGGGATTACAGTGTCTGTGTTTACCACCCCTTGTGATAAAAAGTTTAAATTTGGAAATTTACGAGATTGTAATTGTAAACGAAATGCATGGGTGTTTCTCAAAGAAAGACATGAATAATATTTTTGAAAGGAATATTGCATCGCATTTGCACTGCATCCAATCTGCCATTAACATAAATGTGGATACTTTGTTTGGTATTTTCTCTGCTGAGGCTTTATGCTCACCCTATGGGTTTTTGGTGCAAGTAAAGACGTGGTGATGGCCCGCAAAGTTGAGGGCATGGATTCATAAAGAGCACATGGCTTCTTCTTTTGTGTGATTTCTTTTTGTAAAGCCAAGGGCTAATATGTATGGGTTCGAAAGACCCTTTTGTGTAACCGGCTATTGCCTTGGAAGATGTAACCCGTAAGGGCACTTTTATTATTCTTGATGATAGAGTGCTGTCACATGCTATAGATTCATATATCTTTTGTTTAGTGAATGTTACTATTGGCATGTGGAACTTTTTGTCATTCAAACCCATTTATTTATGGATGACGATGGAAGAGTTATTGTCAATGCATAGAGTATGTTTTTCGTTTGGGGTTTCAATGGTTGAATTATTTTCAGGGCGTGACAAGTAAAAGTCAGCAATGTTAGTGTTAATATGGAAACGTCTTATCTCAAGATTGATCATGTGAATCAAATGGAATATGATGAGAACCCATAAATGATAAAAAATATTATTTAATGCTTAACAATGATATGTGATGATGAGAATGATATACTGCATGGAGACTCATGAAATGATAACACAATATTCACTGAACAGCAAATAATGATAATGGGATGAAGTATATGATAATGAAACTCACGAAGTGATACAAATATACCTATAGTCCAACAATGAATAATGTGATAAATGATAATGATGATGAGACTTATAAATGATTTGGCAAAGATTTAACTTGATTTTGGTTAGATAGTCTTACCACAAATTGAAACAAAGGTTTAAAAAAATTGTTTGAATTTATCTATACTTATAGAGTTACCTTTTTCTTTCTCTTCTTTTTTCTCTTATCGCTTGAATTCTTCTTTTCCTTTCTGTTTTAATTTCTCTTCGATTTACTATTCTCTAATTTTCTTCTACTATTTCTTTACCGATTTTCTGTCGATTTAATTTCTGTTTTCTCATTACTCTTACTGTTGATTTATCTCGCGTTGGGGCTTGCCTATTTATAGGCAGGAGTGAGGGGGTGTTGGTGAGGTACATGGCAAATGTATGCATGTTGTGTGGAACAACAACATGTTCCACACTTATTTGTGCGAATAGGTGTGACGTCTCGCTCATACCTGTTTGTTTAGGCTTGAATTTTGGCATAAACTAAAAAAAGTAAAAGTCAAAAAGTACTATAAAAAGTCAAAAAATCACACCATTTGGAAAAAGTTTGTGGGGGAAGCCTAGAGGTTTTAAATTAATTATTTTGAAAGCTCTGTGGGAAGAGCTATAGGGCAATATATCTAATTAATTTTTTCTCTTTTGCAATTTAACAACCCTAAAAGTCAAAAAGTTACAAGAGTAGAATACGTACATTTCAACGTTTGAACTATAATGATTTTATTGCACAATTTTTCAGATAAAAAGTCAAAAGTTCATCCCCAACATACATCTTTTTTTTCTCTACTTTTTAATCAAGAAAGTAAACAAAAATTGCACTTATTTAGAAAACACCCATACTTTAGTTCCTTGTTTATTATCTTTTATGGTGATTTAAGTCAGTTATTAAAAGTTAATTTTTTGATTTTTTATGTAAAAATATGAAAGGTATAGATTTAAAATGAGATTAAAAATTAAAACATGTAATGCTTTTAAGTAGCTTCTCAAATGTACTTCGTTTATTATTATTTAATTTGCTTTCCCTTATTGTTGCGCCTTACCGCCCACACGTGCATACCCGCACCGTTATTGTGTTTTATTATTTAAATTATTTTGTTTGAGTTTTGTTACGTAGGGCCTGTAGATAACGAGGCTGTTCATAAACAAGCTCGAACTCAGACCTATCGGTTAAGGCTGCGCTCGACATTTAGAGGATCTCGATTTACCTGATAAACGAGGTCGAGTGCTTTAAATTTTAAGCTTGTTTAACAAACGACCGAGCCATCTAATACCGACACTCGATCAGGCCTCACGAGCTCAAACATCATGATATGTATATTATATATTATATATTAAATAAATTATATAATATATAATAATATATACATAGCAGATTTAAATTAATAAAATATTAAAACCTTCTCAAAAACATTTCTACTTTATATAATAAAAATTAATCTTTCCAAGTCTTTTTTCTACTACATATATTTGTTGATATACTGAATGAGTAAAATTGCATTGCAACTTTGAATCATTTTCTATCATTTGCTATAGTTGAGTGAGAAGCAGTGGGCTATGTTGGACTTTTTATAAGCATTCATCTTGAGGGCATGCTTCTTCATGGACCAATGTGGGCTCTTCTGTGCAATTCCTCTTAGCAACAAAACGACGTCGTTTTAAGTGTATCATGTTCAAACAATTTGTTCTCACATCGTTTACACAATGTTGTTCAGGTAAAGAGATCTCTATTTTAATGTACAGTAGGCTCCAAGACTTCATGGGTTTCACTTGGCTAACGAGCCATAACGCCACGACGACCCGGAGCTCGAGTTAGTACAAATTTTATGCGAGCCGAGTTCGAGCTAGACATATTTGGGCTCGTTTCGAGCTCAGAACCTGCGAACAACCGGCTGAAACAATCTGTAAAATAAATCGACGTTGAGCTCAAACATTGATAAACTCCACTTGGCTCGGCTCGATTACACTCCCTATTTGTTAGTTGTTGTTATTATTTTATTGATTTTTTCTTTCTCTTTAAATTATTAAAATTTTACTTTTTTTGTTTATTTATTATATTATTATTATTATTATTATTATTATTAATTAGGGTGAAGTTACTTAAATTGGCATATAGTAATCTTTTATGAGCTATTTAGTTCTCTCTTTTTTCTTAATAAAACCAAAAGTCTATAGCGATCCCGGTTTTTTTCCCCTTCATTGTTTATTGTAACCCGGACTCAGTTCTGTGGATTGATTGTTGTTGTCTGATCGCATTTCCATCCTTTACTCTTTGTATTTGACTTTTTAGGTTGTGTTGGGCAAGGTTTTGAAACAGGTTGGTTGTGTTTTAAAAACAAGAATTAGTAATGCCCAGATTTTGGCTCTTCAACGCTCGAACGGGGCTCACACGCGCTCGAGCGGCCCCTTGCTTTGCCCCTCCGCCGAGCGGTAGATTTTGTTTGGGAGGAGATAGGGGATGTACTCCACGGTTTAGGGGAAGATAGGGGATGGACCTCTAAACCGGATTTTGTTTGGGAGGAGATAGGGGATGTACTCCACGGTTTAGGGGAAGATAGGGGATGGACCTCTAAACCGGATTTTGTTTGGGAGGAGATAGGGGATGTACTCCACGGTTTAGGGGAAGATAGGGGATGGACCTCTAAACCGGATTTTGTTTGGGAGGAGATAGGGGATGTACTCCACGGTTTAGGGGAAGATAGGGGATGGACCTCTAAACCGGATTTTGTTTGGGAGGAGATAGGGGATGTACTCCACGGTTTAGGGGAAGATAGGGGATGGACCTCTAAACCGGATTTTGTTTGGGAGGAGATAGGGGATGTACTCCACGGTTTAGGGGAAGATAGGGGATGGACCTCTAAACCGGATTTTGTTTGGGAGGAGATAGGGGATGTACTCCACGGTTTAGGGGAAGATAGGGGATGGACCTCTAAACCGGATTTTGTTTGGGAGGAGATAGGGGATGTACTCCACGGTTTAGGGGAAGATAGGGGATGGACCTCTAAACCGGATTTTGTTTGGGAGGAGATAGGGGATGTACTCCACGGTTTAGGGGAAGATAGGGGATGGACCTCTAAACCGGATTTTGTTTGGGAGGAGATAGGGGATGTACTCCACGGTTTAGGGGAAGATAGGGGATGGACCTCTAAACCGGATTTTGTTTGGGAGGAGATAGGGGATGTACTCCACGGTTTAGGGGAAGATAGGGGATGGACCTCTAAACCGGATTTTGTTTGGGAGGAGATAGGGGATGTACTCCACGGTTTAGGGGAAGATAGGGGATGGACCTCTAAACCGGATTTTGTTTGGGAGGAGATAGGGGACGGACTCCATTAGCATCACTTTTATGTGTGCTTATTTATGTTTTTACATGTTATTGATACAGCACTAAAATGTGTATCAAACGGGAAGTATGAAGTGTTTTGATATGAGCCTGAGTCTCATCTGTGTTAATGATATTGGAAGTAATGTGAATATGTTATATAGTTCACTGTTGTGAGTTTGGCCAGGTTCTGAGCCTTATTGATGATAATGGGAATTGAAACATGTCATCGACGTTAGTGTCATGAGACTGTATTAAGTTATAATTGATTATCTTGGTTAACCATCTATTGAATGCTATAGCTTTATTCAATGCTTATATTTGGTTTAGTATTTTTCTACTGGCTGTGGCTCACCCTTTATGGGAACATCATTTTCAGGTTCAGGTGATAAGCTACCTCCAAGGACTTAGCTTGGGAGGATTTGGCTTTTGGATTTGAAGAAGACTATCTTTAGTTAGTTGTTTCTATTTGTTAGTGCATGTAAACATTCAAGCCTAGGGCTTTACTTGTATTGAGTTATAACTCATATTTTTGTGTCCAAGTGTTAGCTTGGAAAGATGTTAGCTGTAGGCATTTAATTTGATGTTACATGTAATGCTTTTATTTAGTAATACTCTGATGAATGAATTAATAAATTGTTTTCTTTAAATAATGCATGTCAATGATATAAACACAATGGGTTTATTTTGAGGGCGTGACACAAAGTGCTCCAAACTCCAAACTTTTCGAATCAAAACGTAGCCCTCGATGATCAACACACTTTTTGTAAAGGCCAAAGAGTAGGAGAACACTCTAACTAGATCAATCCTGAGAGAGAAGGGAGAAAGTAGTGAGAGAAGCTCTCAACAATGGCTTTTCAGAAAAGTAAAAGAGAGAGTGGAAGTTGAAAAGTGATTCAAAATAGCCTAGCTGTCAATTGATATACGACACCCCCGCTCGAGCGGAGAACATGACGCTCGAGCATCTAGCACAAAAACTAGACCCGCTCGAGCGCAAGAAGGCCCGCTCGAGCGCCAAGACACAAAAATAAAACACATCCGCTCGAGCGTGAAAACCAGTCCGCTCAAGCGTGGATTCTCCCCTCCCAGTATTTTCTCAGACAGTGAACACCCGCTCGAGCGCCAAAAGGCCCGCTCGAGTGCGACCCGCTCGAGCGTAGGGAAACCCACTCAAGTGTGAAAAACAAGCATGCAGTACTTTTGCAGAGGCACGAAATGCTGGAAGTATGGAATCTCCGCTCAAGCGCACAAGGACCCGCTCGAGCGGACCACTCAAAAACTGGGCAACAAGAATTTGAACTAAGGCTCAACCCACCTGTTCGAAACACGCTCAACACATCCTAAAGCTCAGACATATGGAATTAAAAGATGACAACAAGATATACAACCAACAACTCCACGGAACCTAAGTCCGGAACACTATACATAAAGGAGACAAACCCGGGATCGCTATAGTAAGTCTGAATTAGGGGGCGTAGATGAATTTGATAAGTTGGCCTGAGTGTTCATGGTGAAAGACTAGAAAATCGTGCGATAGGTGTCGAGCCTTCCAGTTAATACCGATAAAAATGACAGTTTGGTAGTACTCATAGAGTCTACTTGCAGATGCTAGCTTAGGGATTACCAGTGTCGTGTTTACCACCCCTTGTGATTAAAAAGTTTAAATTTGGAAATTTACGAGATTGTAATTGTAAACGAAATGCATGGTGTTTCTCAAGAAAGACATGAATAATATTTTGAAAGGAATATTGCATCGCATTTGCACTTGCATCCAATTCTGGCCATCTAACATAAATGTGGATACTTTGTTTGGTATTTCTCTGCTGGGCTTTATGCTCACCCCTATGGGTTTTGGTGCAAGTAAAGACGTGGTGATCCCGCAAAGTTGAGGGCATGGATAATCATAAAGAGCACATGGCTCTTCTTTTGTTGTGATTTCTTTTTGTAAAGCCAAGGGCTAATATGTATGGGTTCGAAAGACCCCTTTTGTGTAACCGGGCTATTGCCTTGGAAGATGTAAGCCCGTAAGGGCACTTTATTATTCTTGATGATAGGTGCTTCACATGCTATAGATTCATATATCTTTTGTTTAGTGAATGTATATTGCATGTGGAACTTTTGTATTAAACCCATTTATTATATGGATGACGATGGAAGAGTTATTGTCAATGCATAGAGTATGTTTATTCGTTTGGGGTTTCATGTTGAATTATTTTCAGGGCGTGACAAGTAAAGTCAGCAATGTTAGTGTTAATATGGAAACTCTTATCTCAAGATTGATATGTGATAAAATGGAATGATGATGAGACCCATAAGATGATAAAAAATATTATTTAATGCTTAACAATGATATGTGATGATGAGATGATATAATGATGGAACTCATGAAATGATAACAAATATTACTAACAGCAAATAATGATATGGGATGAAGTAATATGATAATGAAACTCACGAAGTGATACCAAATATACCTAATAGTCAACAATGATATGTGATAAAGTGATATGATGATGAGACTTATAAAATGATTTGGCAAAGATTTAACTTGATTTGGTTAGATAGTCTTCCACAAATTGAACAAAGGTTTAACATAAATTGTTTGGATTTATCTATACTTATAGAAGTTTACCTTTTCTTTCTCTTTCTTTTTCTCTTATCGCTTGAATTTCTTCTTTTCCTTTCTGTTTTAATTTTCTCTTCGATTTACTATTCTCAATTTTCTTCTACTCCGATTTTCTGTCGATTTAATTTCTCTTTTCTCAATTTACTCTTACTGTTGATTACTCTCGTTGGGGCTGCCTATTTATAGGCAGGAGTAGAGGGGGTGTGGTGAGGTACATGGCATGTATGCATGTTGTGTGGACAACAACAGTGTTCACACTTTTTTGTGCGAATAGTGTGACGTGCTCGCTCATACTTTGTTTAGGCTTGATTTGGCATAAACTAAAAAAAGTTAAAAAGTCAAAAAGTTACTATAAAAGTCAAAAAATCCACACCATTTGGAAAAAGTTTGTGGGGGAAGCCTAGAGGTTTTAAATTATTATTTTGAAAGCTTGTGGGGGAAGCTATAGGGCAAAATTATTATTTTTCTCTTTGCATTTAACAACCTAAAAGTCAAAAAGTTAACAAGAGTAGAATAGTCATTTCAGTTTTACTATAATATTTTATTGCACATGTTTTCATAAAAAGTCAAAAAGTTATCCCAAACATACATCTTTTTTTTCTCTACTTTTTTAATCAAAAAGTAAAAAAATGCACTTATTTAGAAAACACCTACTTTAGTCTCTTGTTTTATTATTTTAGGTGATTTAAGCAGTTAATTAAAAGTTAATTTTTTGATTTTTTTATGTAAAAAATATGAAAGGTAATATGATTTAAAATGAGTTAAAAATTAAAAATTAACTTTTAAGTAGCTTCTCAATTACTCGTTTATTATTATTTATTTGCTTTCCTTATTGTTGCTCCTTATCCGACACACGTGCATACACGCACGTTATTTTTTTATTATTTAATTATTTTGTTGTTTTGTTAGTAGGGCTGTAGATGAACCGAGCTGTTCATAAACAAGCTCGAACTCAGCTCGTTAAGGCTCGCTCGAACTTGGATTCGTTTACTGATAAACGAGGTCGAGCTTAAATTTTAAGCTTGTTTAACAAACGAGCCGAGCCCAAGCTCAATAATACTCAACTCGATAGGCTCACGAGCTCAAACATATATATGTATATTATATATTATATATTATAAATTATATAATATATAATAATATATACATAAATTTAATTAATAAAATATTAAAATTCTCAAAAAAATTTCTACTTTATATTAATAAAATATTAAACTTTCCAATCTTTTTTCTACTACATATATTTGTATATATATATGATGTAAATTGCATTGCAACTTTGGAATCATTTGCTATCATTTGCTATAGTTGAGTGGAGAAGCAGTGGGCTATGTTGGACTTTTATAAGCATTCATCTTGAGCATGCTTCCTTCATGGACCAATGTGGGACTCTTCTGTGCAATTCCTCTTAGCAACAAAACGACGTCGTTTTAGTGTATCATGTTTCAAACAATTTTGTCTCACATCGTTTACACAATGTTGTTCAAGGTAAAGTGATCTCTATTTATGTGTAATAGGCTTGAAGTCTTCCATGAGTTTGACTTGGCTAACGAGCCATAACGAGCTGAGCTTGTCAAGCCCCGTATTTTATTACTTGGATAACATTACCAATATTCATTAATTAAGTCTATTTACAAATGTCAATTCATCCTTTGATGAAGAACATCTGTAAAATAAATCGAGTTGAGCTCAAACATTGATAAACTCCACTTGGCTCGGCTCGATTACACCCCTATTTGTTAGTTGGTTGTTATTATTTTATTATTTTTATTTCTTTTTCTTTTAATTATTATTTACTTTTTTTTGTTTATTTATTATTATTATTATTATTATTATTATTATTATTATTAGGGTGAAGTACTAATAAATTGCATATAGTAATCTTATGAGCTATTTAGTTCTCTCTTTTTTCTTATAAAACCAAAAGTCTTATAGCGATCCCGGTTTTTCCCCTTCATTGTTTATTGTAACCCGGACTCAGTTCTGTGGATGATTGTTGTTGTCTGTATCGCATTTCCATCCTTTACTCTTTGTATTTGACTTTTAGGTTGTGTTGGGCAGGTTTGAAACAGGTTGGTTGTGTTTAAAAACAAATAGTAAATGCCCAGATTTTGGCCTTCACGCTCGAGCGGGGCTTTTCACGCTCGAGCGGGCCCCTTTGCTTTTGCCCCTCCGCTCGAGCGGGGAGTTTGACGCTCAAGCGGGATTATTCAATCTTCAATACTTTTCCTGCAGGTCATCGGACGCTCGAGCGTCCACTTTCACGCTCGAGCGGGGAGCTTCGTCTGCAGAACTTCTGGAAGTGTGCATTCAACGCTCGAGCGGCGCTTTTCACACTCGAGCAGGGATCGGTGTCTGACGCTCGAGCGGGGCATTCCACGCTTGAGCGAACTGTGATGTATATCAGTCCGAGAGAGGCCATTTTTGAATCACTTTTTCGACCCACTCTCTCTCTCTAGCTTTTCAAAACCCTAATTTGAGAGCTCCTCTCTCTAGAATACATCTTCTCTCTACAAAATCATCTAGCTTTAGTGATCTTTCACCCTTGTCCCTTTGTAAAAAGTGTGGAGCTTGGCATGGCCTCCATTTTGATCCAAAAAATTATGGGTTTGGAGCATTTTCTGGTTTCTTCATCATCTCCTTTGGGTCTCTCCATTTGAGGTAGGGATAACTACTCATATTTATGGTCTTTGACATAAACATGTAGTCTTTTTGATTTAATGTTGAAATTGGGAAATTTTAGGTGTTAGGGTTTCAAAACGTGAAATGTAAAAAGAGGGGTTTTGTTCCTTTTGAACTATACATGGGTGTATGGGTCTTAAAATGAGGTTATTGTTGTTTATTGATGATAGTTGGACCTATGAATCAATATTGAAAAAGGTGGGAGAATGCCCTAATTATGTTTGAATAAATAAATGTTGGGGAAACATGAAATTGAGTTGTAAATAATGAAATTGGGAAATTATGAGATTGAATGGTGTTATTGGATTAATTAATCACTCACCTGTGAAAAGGGTTGATAATTTATCTGTTTGATGAAATTATTATCTGTTTAGAAATAATTGTCTTGGGCTATCGGTGGAGGATAGTCTTGATTGTTGTAGTCACTGCATGATGATTAGGTGAATTAAAACTAATCAATTGAGTATGTCATTGAATATGATGGATGGAATAATACATTGAACATGTGTTTTGCTTGATCATTGTATAGGATAAGTGTTTAAATACATTGTATATATATATGTTGTTTGGGAGGAGATAGGGGATGTACTCCATGATTTGAGAGGAGATAGGGGATGTACTCCTAGACCGGATTTGGGAGGAGATAGGGGATGGACTCCAGTGATAACTAAGTTGGCCGGAGTGTCCAGGGTGAAAGTCCTGAAATCCTAAATGCATTTGCATAACGTAGATGAACTGAAGTATTGAGATGATGTTAATATGAGTTGTAGTCTCATTTGAAATTGAAATGTTGAAATGTTAATAATGTGAGTTGTAGTCTCATCATAAATTGTCTGGATGAATAGAGAACCATATCTATAAATTGGTTTGGATAATGAAATGGAAAAGTAATGATATATATATATATATCTGTGAATATGGATTGGCTATGAAAGAGATGTATGTCTGTTTATGTGAGTAAAACATTTATCAAAAACTAATGTTTTAGTTATTGTTCATATTATGTCTAGCATATCTCTACTGGGCGCTGGCTCACCCTATATGGGACATCATTTTCAGGTTCAGGTGATATGCCACCTCCAAGGACGTAGCTCGGGAGGCTTAGAGGCTGACAGATTTTTTGTTGTTATCTTTTGGTATTACATGTAAATTCAAGCCAAGGGCTTATTTTGTATAAAGAGTTAGAACTCTTCTTTTGTTGTAATCAAGTGTTGACTTGAAAAGTTGTAAGCTCGTAGGGTATTTACTTTTGATGTCAACAAGTAATACTTTTGTACTTAATACTCTGATAAATGGAAATATGCTTTATTCACTTTGTCTATGCATGTCAAGAATGTGGGGTTTATATGTATTATTTTGAGGGCGCGACAAGTCTTATTCTAGTGTAAATTATATAAAGGACCAAGGATAAATGCCCGTGCGTTATGTGTTGATTGAGAAATTTGTGAGTTTTCTTATAATGTTAAAATTATTAATGTAATATTTCAAAAAAAATCTTTAATATACTTTTTCCTAATATAACACTCCAATGTAATACTCAAAAAAACGTAACACTCCAATATAACACACTAAAAAATTTGTTAGTATACTTTTCTTAAAAAATTCCTTAGTATACTTTTTCCAAACGTAACATTCCAATCAATATAACACACAAAAACTCTTTAGTAGACTTTTCCTAAATGTAACACTCCAATGTAACATACTAAAAAATTCCTTAGTATATTTTTCTTAAACGTAACAACATAACATTCCAAAAAAACTCTTTAGTATATTTTTTTTAAATGTAACACTCCAATCAATATAACACACAAAAAACTCTTCAGTGTTCTTTTTCCAAACGTGACACTCCAATGTAACAAACTAAAAAAAAATTGTAGTATATTTTTTTTAAACGTAACAATGTAACATTTAAAAAAAATGCCTCAGTGTATTTTATAAATAAAATATGCGTCTATTTTACTAATAGACTCAAAATAGAGTAAAATTTATACTAAAAATATATTTTAACATTATGCGCATATTAGTGAGTTCTAAAAATTAAAATTCTATTTTAAAATATTTTTAACAAAATTAGGAACACGATGTGTGGTTTCATATTTTTTTAGTATAAATTTTAGGATAAACTAAAATATGATGTCAACAAACAACTAACTTGCCATACATATTTCAAATTTCAAACTTTCAAACTCCATTTTTAAATAGACTGTCATAGTTAATTTCTAGAGACAAGAATGAATGCAATCATTAGACCATAATTTTAATTTTGGAGTGTGATTTCAGTAACTTCAAATCCATATACGAATGACCAATTTAATCCGATCCGCGGGTTTTGTCTATACTCATTCAAATGGGATAAATTTTATCCGTTTCGACATTTATGTGGGGTAGGGATGAATTATAATTTGGTCATCTGCAACGGAGGTGGGGTAGGGGCTGGTATCGCCTCCCCAATTTAAACCCAACCCCATATAATTAATAATATATAAATAAACAATATATATGTATACATAATATAATTAGATATAAGAAAAGAATACTTACTAAAAATTTAAATGGTTCTTATTTTTTTTTAGCTACTTAAAATGTGGTGGGGTATCCGCAGGTATTAGATATCCGCGATGGTGGAGATAAAATTGAAAATTTTCACCCGTAATGCAGGCAAAGCGAGGGTAGAATTGGTCCTCAGGGGCAGGGACAGAGATAAAGAATGACAAATCCACCCCAAATCAATCCCGTGGCCATCCCTGAATCCATACAAGGGCATAAATAGCTTATATAATTAAAACTGGTCAGTCATTGAGTTACCCTCCTTTTCTAGAGGTTGCAACACAAAAATATGCATGAAGAATGGTTACATATTTCAACTGTACTCATGTATACAAATTGTGATGACCCAAATTTTTTTTTTTTAAATAGTCAGTGCATAATTTAATTGAGCAAATTTTTGGATTTGATTGCTATGTAAATTCTGTGGGAAAACATTTCGGTTTTGTATTTTTTTAAAAGAGTTCCCGATCTCAGAAAATTATGAAATTTTTATATGTTGTTCACATACGAGTCTAGCACGTTGGGTAAAAATTTCAAAATTTATTAATAAGTATTTATTTTATGAAAATTCACAGACTTATTGGTGTTCAGTTTAATTTATAGAAGAATTTTGTTATTTAATTTTGAATGTTTAGATCATAATTTGGATAAATTTGTTGGGTCTATTTTGGTATATAATTGGACCATGTTTGGCTTATGGGTGAGACTCATGACTTAGATTTAATTTAATTTGAGTTTATTTAGTGACTCATGTTTAACTGTTTGGTCCTTTTTAATTATATGATTGGTAGTAACCACCATGGGAGTCATTATTATTATTATTTATTATATAAGGGTTATAATAAATATTTGATAGTTGATTTTATAGTGTGCCCCATATGGTGAAAAATTATAAATTTTATAAAGAATGAAAATATGTATATTTCGTAGTGAGCAAAATATTATATTTTGTGGTGTACAAAAATGTTATATTTTGTGGTGAGAAAAATTATATCATTTTATAATTTATATTATAAAATTTTGAGGTATTATTACAAAAATTATATTGTATTTTTTGAAAAACCCATTTTGGAGAAGTGAACCCACATGGGGTTGTTCCCCACTCCTTCTCCCTTCTTTCTTTTCCTTTCTTTTTCTTTTCTTGGGTGCTTGGTAGAGAGCTCAATGCCCCTCTCTCTCTCTCTCTCCCTCCCTCCATGTTCACCATTTTTGCTCAAGCTTCAGGCTTTAAATGGGAGTCTTTAGAGTGAGATTTTACAAAAGTGTTGTAAATGAAAGTTGGAGAGCTCGTCGTGATCTTCACAACGGTAATCTCGGATTCATGATCAGGCAAGATTTGCCTTCTAGATCTGCTCTTCTTTATTATTTGAGGTAGGGACTTTCTTCATATTATTACATTAAAACTATGTTAAGATTATTTTGAGAAAATATATCCTTATAAGAGGTATTGCATATATATATATATTCAAATTTTTGTTTGATAATTTTTGAAAAAAAAATTATGTTGAAATGTTAAGAATGTTGGCATTTTGAGATTGATTTAGGAAAATCATTTTGTGTTAATAATTTTGCAAAGAAATCCAAAAATAAAATTTAATAGTTATATTGATTGTATCTATATCATATTATGATTAGATGATTTATTTTGAGAAATATAAAGTTGAATTTTTTTTTATCATTGATTTGGAATTTATTTTTGAGAAAAATAAATTAATGTTGAGGAATATGGAGTAAATGCTTAAGTAGAAATTATAGAGTTGTTTTGAGATTAAAAACTCTAAAAGTGTTATATTTATGATATTTTATAAAAGATGATATGTTGATGATTAAATTGTGTTCATTTTTATGAAAATAAAAAAATGTGAAGTTAGGTTTGGTATTGTTGATTATAAAATTTTTTAATATAATAAACTTACTAATTTAGTGGATTAAATTGGTTTTGGTTAAAAGGTTATATCCGTTATGGTTAAAAGTGTGTTATTGAGATTATACCATAACTTTTGACATAGTAGGAAGGAAATTGTAATATTTAATAAGTATGAGATTTAGTGAAAATCATATTGGTTATCTTGGTTGAGGTGAAACAAAAATTGATTGAAGGTTTTGTGTGAGTCCAAATAATTGGGAAATTGATAAATAGTTTTAATATTTGGTGTATGCTAATATGCTGTTTTTGAACATCAAAATTCATATGTGAGATGTTTGAAGTGTAAATTGAGTGTTTGGTTAAATTGGGAGTTGTTTACGAATAATCTTGTTATTTAATACATTAGAGGTAACTATTTTGGCTATCGCTGGAAAATTATCATGTTGCATTTACTGAGGGAATTCTTGGAAGGATGAGAAATGATGGAACTTTGGAAGTTTGATATATAATATGTTATAAATTTGTCTTGAAATGGCTAAATTGGGAATGTTGTTTAACATGTGGAGACTAAATGAATATGAATATGGTTGTATTATCTCTTGGGATTGTATTATGATATTAAATTGATAGAGATATGAAATTTGATCACAATGGAGCATTGTGTGGTGGAATTGAAATTAGAACTATTCTAATGCATCGTTACATATTGCATTGCCATTACATTTCATTGTTATCATGGATTTCGAATTACAATTGAAAACTATTGTTTTGAGAAAGGAAATGTTTTTGGTGAAACAAGATCATTATGAAATGATTTTGGGGTACATACGGTAGTAAGTCTTGAAAGGTGGCGTGGATGATAGGTGTCGAGCCTTCCAGTTAATACTAGTAAAAATGACAAATTACAGGTGTTGAGCCTTCCAGTTAATACTGGTAAAAATGACAAATTACAGGTGTCGAGCCTTCCAGTTAATACTGGTAAAAATGATAGATTGGTAGTACTTGTATAGTCTACTTGCAGACACCAGCCTAGGGATTACCTGAGTCGTATTTACCATCTTGGAATTTTATTGAAATTATTGGATTAATGTGTTTTTAAATTGGCATTGTGCTTAAGATTTTCAAAAGATGAGAAAAATATTTTGAGCATGACATGGCATATGCATTTATCTCATAAGACTGTATAAAATGAATTTGATGAATTGTTTAATTATTTGATTCAATTGATAATGAGATAATTGAATGAATTGAAAAGGATGTTTTATTACTATTGAAACATGTTTATTTATTTAAGTTAACTTGTTGTGGTTAATTAAATAAATTGGATTTAAGACATTATGTAATAAAATCATATGGTTTTGACATGATATGATTTCATGTATATGTATGAGTATTTTGGTACCCGCTTATCTTCTAATGTTTTAATATGAGATTGTTTGGTGAGCTAGTGGTTGCTCACCCCCTACCTGTACATGTGTACAGGGAATGCCTTTCGGATTTCAAGATCAAACAATGGGTTTACCATTTCATAAGTGTTTTGTAGTGATGGATTGTACTACTTCATTTGTTGTTTGGCTGAGTGCTATTTTTTTTTGTAAAGAGTAGCGTCCCCTCTTTTATTGTAAGTCTCAGGGCATTTCTTTTATTTGTATGTAAATGTCATTGATGTATAACGAGAGGGAATATGTAATATGTATATGTAATTATTCATCATTTAATCCAAGGATGAAATGTTAATTGTAAATAAACTTAATTGATGAATATTGATAATGTTATCCGAATAATAAAATACGGGCGTGACACAAATATGCATTTAGTAGAGGCATCTAACTAGGAACTATAATGTTAAACCAAACCAAATTAAATCAAATCAAATCAAAATCTTAAATCTCATCAAATGAGATCAATTATATGAATCATTCTTCTCCACTCGACTCTATCAAAGGTCATATAATTAGTCAAATTAAGGAGATTCATATATCTAATTATTACACTGGCCCACATCAATTTAGGTTTGCCTATTCCCCTAACACTTTCCTCTACCGCGTCATTGTATCACATCTCTTCACTATTGCCTCTGTTGGTCTCCGTTGTACATGACCAAACCATCTCAATCTATTCTCTCTCAAATTATCTTCTATCGGTGCTACTCCTACCCATTCACGAATATACTAATTCCTAACTCTATCTTTTCTAGTCTTGCCACACATCCATCTTAGTATCATCATCTCGGCAACACTCATCTTATCTACATATTGTTTCTTAGTTGCCCAACATTCTATCCCATACAACATCATTAGTCTAATAGTCGTTCTATAAAACTTTCCTTTTAATCTAGCAGGTACTCGTTTATCGCACATTATCCCAAACGCACTCTTTCACTTAGGCCACCCCATCTTAATTTTATAGACCACATTTGCTCTAATCTCCCCAGCTGTTACGATAATCGATCTAAAATAACGAAAATGTTCACTCTTAGGTAGTTCTTGGTTCTCAATCTTCACTTCTTTTCTGTTTCCATTGTTACTATTACTAAAATTATACTCCATGTACATTGTATTGGTTTTACTTATCCTAAATCCTTTAGATTCAAGTGTTTCTCTCCAAGTCTCCAACTTAGAGTTAACTTCTTCTCTAGTCTCATCCACTAACACAATATCATCTGCATAAAGCATACACCATGGTACATCATCCTAAATATTTCTCGTAACTCATCCATAACTAAAGTGAAAAGGTAAGTACTTAAGGTTGATCATTGATGTAATCCTACAGTAATTGGGAATTCACTTACCTTTCTAGTCGAGAATCTAATAGTGGTCACCATACCTTCATGCATGTCCCTAATCACATTAATGTAGCATTTTGCCACCCCTTTCTTCTTTAACATCCACCAAATTATATCCCGAGACACTCTATCTTCTACTTTTTCAAGATCGATAAAAACTATATGAATGACTCTTTTTTTCTCTCTATACTTTTCTATTACTCTTCTCAAAAGATAAATCGCTTCCATTGTTGACCTATCATGTATAAATCCAAATTGATTCTCTGACACCTTTGTTATATCTTCCAATTGGCGTCCATCACTCTCTTCTACACTTTCATTATATGACACATCAGTTTGATTCATCTATAGTTGTTGCAATTCTGAACATCTTCTTTATTCTTATATATTTGCACTAACACACTCTTCCTCCACTCTTCTGACATTTTCCTAGCCAAGAAAATCTTGCTAAATAACCTAATCAACCAAGCAACCCCCTTCTTACCCAAACATTTCCAAGATTCCATAAGCATATCATCGGGTCCTAAAGCCTTATTCAATTTCATCTTCTTAAGTGCAATCTCCACTTCAAAGTTCCTAATCATGCGATAGAACCTGTAATATTAGTTTTCCTTATTATTAGCTACTTCCTCCCCTTTTGACCTTCCTTCATTTTCCTTATTTAACAACTTCTTAAAATAGTTCTTCCACCTCTCCTTAATCTCTCCATTCTTCACCAACATCTTAGAGTCCTCATCTTGATGCACTTAATTGATTAAAATCTCTTATTTTCCTCTCTCTTCTCTTAGTAAGTTCGTATATTCTTTTCTCTCCCTCTTTACTAGCTAGTCTAGTATATAGGTCATCATAAGCTTTCAATTTAGCCTCTCTCATTACTTTTTTAATCTCCTTATTAACCAATCTGTAACTCTCAAGGTCTTCCTCAGTTCTATCATTCTACCACTTTTTGAAGCACTCTTTTTTTGTCTTTACTACCGCTTAAACCTTATCCCTCCATTACCAAGTTTTCTTAAAGTTGGGTCCCTTTCCTTTGATTCTCTAAGGACTTCCCTTGAGATTCTCCTCATATAATTGGTCATCGAGTTCCACATAGTGTTAGCATCATTTTTCAAGTCCCAAGTACTTTCTTCATCCATTTTATTCTTAAATATTTTTAATTTATCCCCTTTTAGGTCCCAACACTTGTCCTACGGCGCCCACTATCCTTCCTAACGTGATGTTGTCCTTCATAATTTACCCTTTTAAGAAAAAAAAATAAAGAGTAACTTCAATTAGATAAATGAGCAACAGGACCATACTAACAATTCCCACCAAAACTACATGTTAGACACAAAGCAGGTATAACATATATTAGTAATGAACAAAGATGAGCGAGTAGGGTTACAAACGAGTTGTGCCAAACTGAGTTTTTGAGTGTTCAAGTTTGTTTATTAGGAATTAGTTGAGTATGAGTTCAACTTGTCAAATATTTGATGAATGAAAGCTCAGCTCAAGCTCACTTGATTACATAAACGAGCCGAGTTTGAGCTTAAGCTTGAAAATAAATTAAACTTAAATTAATTATCAGTAAAATATACAATACTTTTTATATTAATAATAAATTTCATCAATCAAATATGTAAATTTACACAAATAAATACCAAATAAATAGAAAAATAAAATAAATTATTGAAAATTTATTTGATATATTATTAAAAATTAATACTTATTTATTTATTTTTTATGGTCACAAGCCTTATTGAGCTAAGCTTAAGGCTACTTGAGCTTGGCTCGATTAATAAACGAGCTTAAAAATTGAGTTTGAGTTCATTCATTTAGTAAACGAGCCGAACTCAAATGAATTTTAAACAAGCTAAGCTTGAGCTGTTCATGAACAACTCGTTTCGTTTTCAGCCCTATGAATGAGGACCTTCCCTATAATAAGGCTCCTTTTGAAAAGTGTCAAAAATATCAATTATTAATTTATTAACTTATTTAAGTTATACCACTTCCTTATTTTTTATATATTTTTTTATAATAAATAAAAATATTAACTTTTTTAACACTTTCCAGAACCATCTAAGTTCTCCCAATTGAAGAGACCAGCCACGGCGGGACAATCCTTCCAGAAGGAAAAACCGCGGACAATACACCATTTGTGGAATTTAGTACTATCACGTACAGCCTTCTAATCCCAAGACATATTCTCACAACAAGGGAGGTTAATGAGTGGGTTTGATTCAGTTTGAGACTAAATTTTAAAATTAATTTAATTATGATTGATTCTAAATTTTTGGATTCAAAATTAAACCAATTATACATTAGAATCAATCCAATCTACTATTGCACAGATTAGTTTGGATTGGAACTACGGTGCCATTATATTAAAAATAAGAAAATCAGTCAATAATAAAACAAGTCTTTATCATTTAAACATAACATAAATACAGAGTAAAATATTATTTAATATAAGTTAATACAAATTAAATCCAACTTGAGCTTTAAAATAATCAATGCAAATTAAATCTATTAATACAATCAATACAAATTAAATCAACTACGAAATCTGACTCAAACTTTTAGTACTTCATTTATTTACCTAATAGTTCACGCACACAGAAAGTTACTTGGTGTAATCAAATTCATTGTAATAGAGCAATAAGAAGAAGACATGTCAATATAAACAAAATTTTAAAATATATATACATATATATAAATAGATTCAGTTCTCAATTGGTTTGATTTAGGTAAAGCCTAAATTAAGAACCAATCAAATCTTATGGGTTATCTTATCGGTTTGATAATTTGAAGATCCATAATCAAACCAATACACTCAAAAATCAAACTAACCCAACTTAAAAAGGTAGATTTGGTTTGATTCTTTAATTTACTAGATAATTTAAACACCCCCACTCACAACACCAAGACATTTACTTCTCCGTATCCAAAACTCCAAATTCTTTCACCTCCACAAATCCCGTCCTCCTACAAAAGTAGCAAAACCAATCTAACTAAGTTATTACAAGGTTGAATGAGGCCTTAATAAACAGCTCCCAAAAAAATTTTTAAAAAAATGAGGCCTTAATAATAAAAAAAAAAAAAAAAAAAAAAAATTGATCATTCTCCAGCCAAATTGCACATGGGCGTGATGGATTGCAACAATCAGAAGCCCAGAAGGGCGAAAACCCAATTAAACTTCAAATTGAGAAAATGAAAACTAATGCATTGTTTGGTTGCTAAAAAATAACAACAAGATGAGCTTTTTATTTTTATTTTTTATAAATGTATTAAGTTTCAACAACTTCACTGTTTGGGGACCTTTCAAACACAAAAATGTTCACTCAGATAAGCCTAATTCAACAATGTCAGGTAGTGTTTGGTAGAGTTTTCTAAATATGATTTGAGAATAGGAGTTGTATTTTGAGTTTGTGAGTTTTGGAATTATAATTTGAGTGTGAAAAATTTGTTTGGTGGATAAGTTTTGAAAAGAGTTTTGAATTAAAAGAAAAATTTTTGATGTGACATATGATATTTAATACAAAAACTTACAACTTACAACTTATAACTAAACACAAAACTCAAAATTCTATTTAAAGCTCATAAAAAAAATTTAAAAATTCCAAAAAAAAAGTTTCTTTAAAATATAAAAAATAACATGTGGCAATTGGTAAAAAAAAATATGCACTGTTCCGGTCAACCGGCCGGATGTCTAGGAGAACGACCGGTTAGCCCAAATTTTCCCGCCTTGGGCAAAGTTTTTAAAAGTGAGTGCGGAATTAATTTTTGAAAACCACAACCAAATATCATGTGCAAACTAAAAGCTGGAATCACAATTCCAAAGCTCTTCCAAATAGAGTCAGGTTTTCGTTTTTCCTTTCCTTAAGCATAAGTAACCGGAAACCAAAACAACAAATTTTTCTACTTCTTTAAGCACCCAAATTGAGGGGTTTAACTAATCTACCTATCCTTTAATAAAATATATATGAATGACTGGAAAATAATGATTTTTTGGTAACTTTAATTCAAAATTAAAGTGGGATCCAACCACCGGTTAAGATGGGCCTGAGTGGTTTTGTATTATCTTAAGTGAGAAAATTGCAATACAAAAATAATGAGCCGAAACCAATGAATTGTGAATGAGAATTGTCTCATAAAGTAGGCATCAATAAAGTTGGGTTTAGATTTGGACTTAGTCTTGGTTAGATTGGGCCTAGACTTGTACTTGTACATGTGTTGGGGTTGGTTTTAAACTTGGACATAGACCTAGTCTTCAGCTTTGGGCTAAGCTGTGCTGGGCTTAGTTTGTGCATGTGTTTGACATTGGACTTGGATTGGGTTGTGACCCAACACCTATATCCATTTTACAACCCATCTAATTTAATTCTCAAAACTTATCTATTATATTCACATTATGATTTATATAATGGTTTTGGAGTTTTGAACCTTCGTAACTCTAGCCCTAATGGCTAAAGTTGATGATATTTGATGACCCCATTAATGTTAGCCTTCATGGCTAAGGCTCTCTCCTACTAGTATAAATAGAGGCCTTTCTCCTCCAACTTAGTAGGTTATTTTAGAGAGGTTTTGTAATGGAAAATAAGATGGTGTTTTGAGATAAAAAGTTGGAGATGGTTTTTTACACTAAAGAAAAATTTTTCTACCTTCTTTTGTTAGCCTCTTCTTTGGTACTTGTTAGAGAAAGTGCATCCATTGTCAAGTTCGCCGAAACTATTCAGAAGGTGCTTCTGTATTAACTGGTTTCGACAGTCGTATCCTAGGAGACAAACGCTGGTATACCTCTGGTATCTATCGGAAGGCGGTGAATCTATTTTAAGGAAACTGTCTAGTGTAGGCTTCGGTTTGCTTCTTTCTTTATCATTTGTTCTTAAATTTTTCAATATTTAGTTTACAAAGATGAGTTCTAATATTTAGTTATCCATGTTAATAATTTTTTCTATTAGTAATATAATCTAATTCATTTCTGTTTTTTTAGTTGTATCGTTTATCCTATATTTCATCATTTTAATAAAAAAATTGTTTTGTCATTTCTATTTAATTTATTTTATATATTTTTCATGTATTATTATAGAAAAAATACCAACAATCTTAAAATAGATTTTTTATAAATAGTTTTTGAAAAAACAATTTAGCTTTTATTTTAATTTATTCTAGTAACTCTTGGAATTAAAATTAATTTAATTGCCTAGAGTTATTGGATTGTTTTGAGTTGTTTATTTCTAATAATTTATTCATACAATTTATTTTATGTTAATTAGTTGTTATTGCATGAGTTATTTGATTGTTAATGTTTAAGTTGGTATGAGTTTATAAAAATAAGAATTTTATTATGTAAGATTCTTACTATTTGATTTGATTTGTTTGTTATTTGCTTTCTTTTGTAGCTAACTTTCTTTACAGGTTTACCTAAGCGAGAAAGGAAGATATATAATGCGAACAAATAAAATAAATTGGAATTAGTAAATTAGACTAATAATTTTTTATTCGAACAAGATTACCTTAGCATGGAATAAGAAATAATATTGGACCTTCGGAATTTTAGTGAATTTAATTATTCACTTTATAGTTCAGTTTGATTTCGGTTTTATTCCATATGTTGTTTTGAAAGTGTGGTGATAATTTCGATTTAATTTGATTAATTAAATTCTAGGAAAATCAAAGTGCTAGAATTGGTGTTTTGAGAATTTCAAGAGATTCATCTAGTTAAAAGGTTTTCAACGGTATAAAATATGTACAAACAAGTTTGTTTTAGGAGGAAATTTAGGGGTGGTTTGGGATGATCTAAATAAGTGCACTTTTTGACTTTTAACGAAAAGATGTGCAAAAAAGTAGAGAGGTGATGTGATAGAAAAAAGATAAAAAATGTGTACTTATTAGTACACCCCAAACAAGGCCTTAGTAAAACAATTTCAATTTTTTCTATATAATGGTCTTATTTCTATGATTGCTTATGATTATGTTGCATTATCGCATGGTGGTATAACTTGGCATTGTAGTGATATTAACTCTTATTTATTCTATTTATTTTTTATTGTATCAATTATGAATTCTTTCATGTCTTGATGTGTAATTAATGGAATTACTCCAAAATATTTTTGTATTCATGGAATGATAAGTGAGAGTTTAACTCTATTGTTATATATATTTGCTCATAGTTGCATGGTTGGATTGCCAACATTATAACCATAACATTCCTTTATGTATAATTGATTTATAGTCATGCAACTCATGACATTCTTGTAACTGCAATGCATCTATAGCCTTTTGTTAGGTCCCTTAGTTTTGTCAATTTCCATGAACAAACATTGTTTATTGGGTTGTAATTTTCCTAGTTGTTTTGCCTTGCTCGCTTGAGCGAAGAAGTCCCGCTCCTAGAATTTGTCAATGTCTGCAAATATTCTAGGAAGGAAGATTGTGTGCTCGAACGAAGGAAGCTTGGCTCGCGCGACGCCACTTAAGGAAAACACGCGTATTTGGTTCCTTGCTCGAGCGAGAGAGTCTTCACTTGAGCGACCTTCGCGGCGTCTGTTTTCTATAACTATTTGTTTAAGTCAGTTTTAGGGTAAACTCTGCTAGATTTGTTTTGAGGGTCTAGGGTTTTCTTTTGAGACTAATTTTCTAGTTTTGCTTTGATGTTTGCTTGAGTATTAAACTCACATGGTCGGATAATACACATCAAAGGATTGTTTGAGTGATCATCTTCAAGAGTGTTCTTCTTCGGTGAAATCCGAAAATTCAAGGGTGGAGCATTCGAAGGTGTTCGAAGCTGTGCGCAGTCGTTGAGTCGACGTGAATGTTGTGGAATCAACATCAATCTAATCAATTCTGACACGAAGGTTGCGGTGGAAGATATACAAAGCATCGAAGACAAATTGACAGAGTTAGGGTATTTTGTTTGGGTATTTTGTATTCTTTCTTTCCTTCATAGTAGATTTATTTGTGGCATTTTGCCTGTGGTTTTTTAGTCACAATTGGAGGTACTCCAATAGTGATTTTTTTCCACGTAAAAATCGTTTGTGTCTATTTATTGTTTCTGAAATAACAATCTAAATCACTTTCGTACATGCTTAATGATTTAGATTGTTAGTTTTAATTGGTTGGGAATTGGCACAATTAAATCTTGATCTAATCACAAATCACTTAGGTTTTTCACCTTTAAATTACACATTGCGAGTTATAGCTAAAATTACTTGTGTAATATTCACTTTATTGGTTCATTAACTCATCTTGTATCCAAATGTATATATGAATAGTGAGCATGGAGTTAGCGACAACGAGAATAGAGTTTTGTAATGTGTTTTATACAAAGATAAATATTATAAGTGGAGAAGTGTGTTCTTGGCTAAACAAACGATTACAAATGCAACCATAAACTCCTTTTTGCAGATTTAGACAATTTGTAATTGTAACAGTTGTAGTTGCATTTCCATTTTAATTTGTAGTGGTTTTAATTTCTAATTTGTAATAGTCTCACCATAGTGAAAAGAAAGGGGAAAGGAAAGAAATTATAAACCTTCAGGTTTAGAGAAAGTCTTTGGGATTAATTTTATTATTCTCAAAGTGTTTTGATTTTCTGTAATAGAAACCAAAATTTAGCCTTGGCTAAAGAGTATTTCTTATTTGTTCAGAAATGGCAACTAAGATGGATTTGGTTTCAAATCTTTATGGTTAGAGGAAGTCTTTGGGTTTAATCTTTTTATTCCCAAAGTGATATGAAACCAAGTTTTGAAAAAGTCTTTGATTATAATTTGATTATTTCCAAAATGTTTTGTTTTGGGAAAAGAAACCAAATTTTAGCATTAGTTAAAATATTTCTGATTTTTATTCAAAAATAATAGGCTTAGTTCCGAGAGAACCAGTTAACTTTTCTGAGTGGTGTAAGTCTGATAGCAATTTTTAATTGCTTGTAAGTTTTGTAAACTTAGTTTGTTTTAACCTAATTAGTTTGTTTTAACCTAATTTACCCCTTGAAAAACTTAATTTTAAATTTGTTTCCCATGGATTAGGAATCAACATGCTCTTAAAAGTTTTGTCTAAGGTTAACTAGGTCTTAAATGGAACTGGTGTGACCCCTCCAGTCTTCCTAGAAACTTTCTAGACCATGTTCGATTCTAAGGTAAGTAGTGAGATCAATTTTGAATTAAATTTCAGACTTTGGATTTTCTAGTGTTAAGTTTAGTTTTTGGAAAAACAAAATAGTGAAATTCTGTTGTGATTCTTTAGAAATGGCTTCAAGAGGTAACAACAGAAAATGTTGTTCCACTTAACAACTTTAAAGCCTTGTAAGGTTCTTAAAGGAAGATCTAGAGAGATCAAGTGTGATTAAAGGAAATCATAAGATTGCATAATAATATCTCTGAATTAATCAACGGCAATTAGTTTGTCATCCTTGTGTCAATTATAGCATGTATGATTGCTATGTGACTTTGCTTAAGAGCAAATATGAGACAACCCATTAGGGTGGGTGAATATATTTTTGAATTTTTATATTCCAAACATATTCTTAAATTGGTGGCTCCTAGTGAGTACAAGATCACTGGTCACAGAGATGGAAAACTGGTAGTTCCTAGAAGGTGTTAGACCACATTGGCTACACAGTTATGAGATTGTGGTTCCTAGTAGTGAATAGATTACTGATCACATGTCAAGACCTGACGGTTCCTAGTAGTAAAGAGACTACTGATCATATGTGAAGACATGATGATTCCTAGTAATGAAAGAATCTATTGATCCTATATTAGGATGTTATGATTCCTAGTAATAAAGTGACTACTGATCACAAGTCAAAACATTGTGATTCCTAATAGCAGAAAGTATGTTGACCACATACTAAGAAATTAGGGATTCCTAGTGATATGACTACTAGCCATATTATGAAATTCTGAATAGTAGACTATTGAACACTAGATCTGTGTTTCATAATAGTAAGGCTATTGAGTTCAAAGTGACTTGTTAGACCAAACTTGTTTGGTGTCTTGAATTCAGAAAAGACCTAGTTTGGTTGATGATGGTCTGGAAATGTGTTTTATGTGATTTGATTTTAAGAGTTTCATAATCATTCTGATACAAGGAATTATTTAAAGACCCTGTATGAATTTTTGGGAGGTCGGGAGCCTTCGTATAAATTCTACAAATGTAGGGGTGTCATGTAAACGGTGGCAAATATGGAGGTGTCATGCAAAAGGTGGCAATACCTAAACCCAAGCGGGTAGGATAGATCTAAAAATCCGTTGACTTTGTGTTCAACGGTTATGCATAATATAGTAATGCATATTGGTTTTCTTGTGGACGAATCTGATATTCAGATTTACACAAGAATATTATCATGAAATTGAGGAACCAATTTTCATGAGGAAAGAGATAAGCCTAGAATATATTAACAGACTAGGACTTTAAAGTTCTTCTATCTAATCTTCTTACACCTATACGGTGGCTAGTGAGGCTAAAAGCTTCTTTTAAATTGTGATTTTTCTAGAAAGTAGTTATTAAATTAACTTGATCTTGCAAAGGTAATAATCCTTGGGATGCAAGTGAATAAAAACCAACGAGACATGCTTCTTATCAAAGGATACCGGCGAAGAGAAGGCCTGGATTACTTTGATACGTGATCACCAATTATGGTGAGTGTGATCACAATTGTATGAAGTCTAGAGATACATCAAGATGGAATGTCAAATAGCTTTCCTATATGACGATTTAGTTGAACAAATCTTTTTGGAAAAAAACGAAGGGTTTGTCGGTTCTAGGACAAGGAAAGACTATAAGCTTAAGAATCATTTTGCGATTTGAAATAAGCACCGAAACAATGGTATGAGAAATTTGACTGCACTATGTTGTCAAGTGGGTATTGACAAATATGTTTATGTCAAAGGCATTGACAATAGTATATGTCATGTTGTGTCTATGTGTATGTGACATGCTCATTGTTGATAGTTATGAGAAGATGTTCAATACTACCAAACGAATGTTGAAGTCTAAGTTTGTCATGTGCCTTACAGATGTGATTATGGATATTAAGATTACCAGAACATCTAGTAGTATTGTACTTTCTCAGTCCATTATGTTGATAACATACTTGAGAAATTTAGTAAATCAGATACAAGTGTGTCAAGGACACTGGTAGACTTATGTCTACATTTGGTCGAGAATAATAGTGAAAATGTATTTCAACTAGTATATTCTCAGGTCATTGGAAGCTTAAAGTATCTGATGAGTTATACAAGGCCAGGCATAGCCTACTCTGTTAGCAGACTTAGTAGATACACGAGTAATTCTAATGCTACTCATTGGAAAGGCATTATGTGAGTGTTGGATTATTTACACTACGCCTAGGATTATGGGTTGTATAACACTTGATATCCAGTTGTACTAGAATGGTACAAAGGCGCCTTCTGGATATCTGATACAAACATTATGAATTCATTAGTGGATATGTTTTCTCTAAATTGGAGCTACAACCGTGTCTTGGAGATCTTCCAAGAAAATGTGTATCACAAGATCAATGATGGAATCAGAATTCAGTGCTTTAGATAAAGCCACTAAAGTAACTGAATGGCTTTGCCAGTTTTTTAAGGATATTCCATGTTGATCAAAACTTATGCTAGCAATTTTGTATACTTTGTGACAACCAATCAAGTATTGGTATGGCACAGATGGAAGGTCTAGACATTTTCATCAAAGACATAATTTCATACGATGACTACTCTCGTGTGTTGTCACTATAGACTATATACAGCCTAAGGATGATATAACGGATCCGTTAATGAAAGGGTTAAATCGAAAGTTAGTAGAAAAGTCGTCAAAAGGAATGGGGTTAAGGCCTTTAGCGAATGTTACCGGAACGGAAAACCTAACCTAATTGACTAGAGATCCCAAGATCTAGGTTCAAAAGGACAACCTAATTGCGTGTAACGGGTGAGTCACTGTGGAGATAAATCCTCCTACCCATTCCTTAATACAGTGATACCCTATAGGGTAGAAGGTTAAGCTGATACTTTTAATGACCTGAGTGCTGTGAATAGTCAACCGTGGTATAACGAGATACCTTATGTAGGTTACCTATGTAAGTGCGAAGTGGGGCCTCTTCTTTAAGAATTGGCGAGGCTGAATTCTTTAAAAACATTCTCTGAACCAGACTAGTGTTCCAAGGCCAAACCGGACACACCAGTGAGAACAAAAACAATGGTTAGAGTAACTCCTGTGTGAGGTCTATTGTCTCCATTTAAACAAGCAGCAGAACAGTTCAAGACATCACTTTCACGAGTCAGCCAATAAATCCGATAGGCTTTCACTACGAAAGGTACAAGGGCAACAGTTACCTTTTCTGATGTAGGGTTATTTTGTGTGCTCTCTCTCTCTGAGTCTTTGTTGTTAAGTGTTGTCCGTTTTTCTTTATTCGGCCAATTTTATTCATGTGGGGGATTGTTGGAAAATAATGGTTTTTCGACAACTTTAATTCGAAATTAAAGTGTGGGACCCAATCGCCGGTTAAGGTAGGTCTGAGTGGTTTTGTATTTTCTTAAGTGAGAAGATTGCAATACAAAAATAAGGAGCTGAAACCATTTAGTTGTGAATGAGATTGTCTCATAAAGTGGGCATCAATAAAGTTGGGTTTAGATTTGGACTTAGTCTTGGTTTAGATTAGGCCTAGACTTGTACTTGTGCACGTGCTGGGTTGGTCTTAAATTTGGATTTGGACCTAGTCTTGAGCTTTGGGCTGAGCTGAGCTGGGCTTAGTTTGTGCATGTGTTTAAGATTGGGCTTAGATCGGGTTATGACCCAACACTCATATCCATTTTGCAACCCATCTAGTTTAATTCTCAAAACTTATGCATTATATACACAATATGATTTATATAGTGGTTTTGAAGTTTTAAACCTTTGTAATTCTAGCCTTAATGGCTAGAGTTAGTGACATTTGATGACCCCATTGATGTTAGCCTTCATGGCTAAGGCTCTCTCCTACTAGTATAAATAGAGGCCCTTCTCCTCCAATTTAGTAGGTTATTTTAGAGAGGTTTTGTAATAGAAAATGAGATAGTGTTTTGAGATAAAAAGTTGGAGATGATTTTTTACACCAAAGAAAATTTTTCCTATCTTCTTTTGTAAGCCTCTTCTTTGGTTCTTGTTAGAGAGAGTGCATCTATTATCAAGTTCGCCGAAGCTATTTAGAAGGTGCTTCTGTATTAGCTAGCTACGACCGTCATATCTCAGGAGACAGATGCTGGCGTACCTCTAGACTCTATTGGGAGGCGGTGAATCAATTTTAAGAAAACTGTCTAGTGCAGGCTTCGATTTGTTTCTTTCTTTATTATTTGTTCTTAAATTTTTCAATATTTAGTTTACAAAGATGAGTTCAAATATTTAGTTATCCATGTTAATAATATGTTCTATTAGTAATGCAATCTAATTCATTTCTATATTTTTAGTTGTGTCGTTTATTCTGTATTTCATCATTTTAATAAAAAAATTATTTTGTCATTTCTATTTAATTTATTTTATATATTTTTCATGTATTATTATAGAAAAAATACCAACATGAATTCCCTCCATATTTTCGATCATCAAACATGTATTAATATCATTTACAATCATTAACAAGAAGTAAGGGATGTTTGTTTGGATGGACTGGATGAGAGCAAATTGCAATACAATGGATTATTAATTCTAAATAAATAGTTCCAGAACTATTTGATTAAAAATTATGTGTATTTAACTATTAATCCGACTTTTATTTTTCTAACCAAACGATGGATTAGTAAATTTATTGGATATAGAGTCCAATCCCACACCTCAATCGCATAAAACAAATGCCCCTGTAGTGTACTTAGAATTCGCAAAAAACTTCCATATTTACAATCATCAAAAAATGTATTAATAGCATTCCCAATCATCAACAAGAAGTAATGTACTTAGAATTGGCGAAATTACCGTCATGTCTGAAAATAGAGACCCACTTTTGCCTTGCGAAGCACAAGAAACCTCTCCGATTGTTCTAGGAATAAACATTCACACCTTTGGCCTTCGTAATCACATGGCTTGGACAAAAGGCAAAGATTGGTCGGAGATAGAGGATTCTACGCCGTCGATCTGAAAAGATCCATCAGAGCAACCAAGGAGTAGTTTGGCGACGTAGGATTCAATGGCGTCTATCTTAGTAGGGCAACCATTGAGGAGCTCTAAGGAATCGTAAGCACTGTCTGTGTACCATCGTCTTCGTCTTCATGTTCCTTCTGGCTCTAAATTTTCTCCAAATCCGAAAAAAAGAGTTGCAATCATGCAAAGGGAAAGAAAACAACGTCATTAAGGAAGTCCCAGGAAATCCTATCATAGGCTTTCTCATTGTCAATTTTCATGATCATGGCCCCACCCTCCCCTTGCACGTGCTTAAGAGTGTGGAGTACTTTTGAGAAATAATAATTGCTATGATACAGACCCCAGCACCCCCACATATTTGTGAGAGAGAGGAAGGAGAGAGAGGGAAAAAAAAAACATAATGAGTGATCACAAATCAGTTGGGGGTTGTGGGGGTCACAAATTTTGGAAGTCCCAAGTATTTTCGAATAATAATATTGTTACTAGTTGTTCTCCTTGGAATCAAACTAGTTTGATTGGGACCAACAATCCTACCTAGGAGGGGTCTAATTCTGTTAACCAAAATTTTGGTGATGATATTGTAGCTCACATTGCATAAGATAATGGATCTAAACTCTTTGACATTTATTGGATTGTCCACTTTAGGAATTGGGGAAATAAGAGTCTTGTTAATTTTAGTAAGAATCTTCCTTTTAAGAAAACAATTTTTAGTGAGCTCACAAACAGAAGGCCCAACTCCCAGAACTTATGATGAAACAAGCTTGGAAACCATCCACCTCGGGGGATTTAAAAGCCTTAATATTTTTCACAGCATCCAACATATCTTTGTCAGTCGTTGGTTCATTTAACCCATGGTTATCCTCATCAGTGAACTTAAATCTAGCAATGTTATTCCAATGATCAAAATATGCAATATTCTCAACTTTTAAAAGGTTTCTTTGAATGAGATTTTTTTAATCAACACCTATTTGGGAAATTAGGTTTAGGCTAAAATAACCAACAAAGACTAAATAGGCTAAAATAGCTAATAAGACAAAACGTCACATCCAAATCATAGTCATTTCACTTTTTCCTCACAATCATTAAATCAACTATAGAAAAAAGTCAACTATCATCCTAAACACAACTTTTTTAGCTATGCTAAAATAATTAAAAAAATCAAAAAACCAATCAAAATAGCCTATTCCCAAATAGCTTCAGTCTCCATTGTCATATTTAAGGAGTGAGATTCTCTTCTTACTATGTTTGGTCATAGAAGTTATGTGGAAATATCTAGTGTTTCTCTTCCCTTGGATAATCCAATTAACTTTGGATTTTTGAAATCATTGTAACTCTTCTTGAAACAACACCAAATTATCATCTTTAATGAGATCTTTTTCAAGGAAAAAAAATTATGAGAGTAATTAGTATCTTGAACCTTTTGAATGCCCTCAATTCTACCCAAAAGCTGGTTTTTTTTTTTTTTTTAAATGTTTCCAAACACATTCTTATTCCAAGTAAGCAAATTTTGTTTAATAAAACTAGTTTTTAACAAGTAGCAAGTTTTCACAATTATTCCAAGTATTAGCCATAAAGTCCCTAAATTTCAGGTGAGTGGTCCATGTTGCTTCAAATCTAAATGGTTCATTAGTAGTAGGAGGAGATGGCATACCTTCAAAGTAGACCACCAGGGTAGAGTGATCAGAGTAGATTCGAGGTAGATTTCTCACTATGCCATCCAGAAATAAAGCTCTCAATTATGCATTACAAAGGCCTATATTTGGTGTTGGCAAGTCCTTGTCTATTGTTCATCCATGTGAGTCTAGGACTAATGCATCCTAAGTCCATGAGCTTGCATTTATCCATCCTCTCTTGAAACCTCTTGTTTCTGCCTAGTTGAAACCTCGTCTCTCATCTTAGCTCGCAAAATCATTAAAGTCCCCAACTGCAAGCTAAGGGCTCTTCATATTAGTTTGGCCATGTTCTCAAGGTCCTCCCAAAGTAGGTCCCTAATTCTAAGGTTAGGGTGTACATTGCAAAAAGCACGATATGTCGTCTTCCTTTTTAATCACAACATGAATGGCTTGAAATGTCACTTTATAAGCATTAATCATGATCTAGTTGGAGCTCTAGATCAATAAATTCCTCGCACTTACCCTATTGGGTCTACACAAGCATAAACAATAAATCCAAGATTGTTGAAAAAATTCCCCACACCACTAAGGGCGAAGAAAATTATGCATGTCCATAAACATATATCCCATTTTCTAACTCTCCTACTTTCCTCTAAATTTAAGAAATTTAAAATAAAAATATATATAAAAACAAAAAAAACACAAAAACCCTGTCATGGCCCAAACCCGCCCCTATGGGTTAAGGACATAACCGGCCAATAATCCTGAGATTACCTACGGCCTCAGACCAAAACAGACATAACCTGTCAGAGTTAAGGGGCCAAACGGAAGCAATAAATAAAAACTTTGTCCATAGAGCCTTGCTTATATGCACATCAACAGACTATATTCAGTTACGTTAATAACCCACAGTTCAAAAGTACAGTTTCACAAAATTCATTACAGACAGGATCATCCAAAACAAGTCAACCTATGACAGACTATTTACATATTTACATAAAGTCCCTGTCGGCACGACAAAATATAATTACATAGCAAAAAGGCAAGGTACTCCAAAAGTTTGCATCTGCAAAAAGAAAAAAAAAGAAAAAAAATCATCATTTACAACATAATTATTTTCAAGCTTACAAAAAAATGTAAAACATTTGATATTTTTTTCAATAAATAAGATTGTAAACTCTAATATCGATATGCGAAGATATCATCACGTACTCAAAAGGGTTGCACCTGCAAAAAAAAAAACAAAAAAAAAAATCATTCACAATATAAATTAATTTCAAGCTTACAGAAAAATGTAAACATTTGATATTTATTTCAATAAATAAATAAAATAAGATTGTAACAATATACATGAATTGAGCGCCACACAATGTATCTTCCCACAGCTTCTCCAACTGTTCTTAGACATCGGAATGTTGTTTCCAAAACAACGTTCGGCTTGTTCGCTTTTAAAACAAAAACTTTGCAAAATTCAAGGCCAATTAGAACTCCATCAATTTCACACAACGAATCGACACTAATAAGAAGTCCCTCTGCAATTGGACTCTTGGTATTACATAACTCTCCAAAGAAATTTTAATTACATCCTACAATGATGATAATACTATTAAAAATAGGCAATGATTGTACACATTGAGCTATAATGTAACAATAATCGAATAAACACAAAAAGAGTTTGTAAAGAAGAAGTTTTCATCGAATTCTGTCTTCTCCTACAAGTCATGTGTGCCAACTATGTTGCGCGTGTCAAGTTCGTTGACCCCGAACCCGTTTGAGCATTTTAGCGCGCCATCCGATTTGAAAAGAGTTATTAACTAATAAGTTTCATAACTGAAATTAGGCTCTAGATTCAAAACCGGGATTCGGTTTCGAGTTCCGTCTTCTCCTAACAAGTCATGTGTGCCTAGTAGTTGTGCGTGTCAAGTTTCGTTGACATCAGAACCCGTTTGAGCATTTTAGTGTGTCAACTGTTTTGAAAAAGAGTTATTAAGTAACAAGTTTCATTAACAAAAATTAAGCTCTAGATTCAAAATCGGGAATCGGTTTCGAGTTCCGTTTTTAGCTGTGGATTGTGTTACATAAAACTCTTATATTTCCCCCATTGGATATGATATGACCAAGGTAAGGGCCCAAGATATGTGTTAGACACCCCTACCCAATTTAGATACTTAGATCCACTAGTTTTATATAGATAGATAGATAACTTCTTTTTTTTGTTTTTTGATAACCAGATGTCCGGACCAGCTTATGCGCACCTCAACTAATCCCGGACCCTGAAGTTAACGATCAGCCAACCTTCAGCGGCCCTAAGGTTTGGGATGTTTGGCCTTCATGAGATTTCAACCTGCAACCTCCTGGGTGGTTAAGCCCTTTGGTTGCCTTCTTTCTCCACCAAGCCACACCCTTTGGGATTAAATAGATAGATACTTGGAAAGATATCATATTCATAGAATATGATTCACAAATAATGGTTTTGAATAGAAATACCTCTTAAAGACATCCTTTTCATTGACATCACTGCTAAAAGAAAGCCACTTGAGGTCACACAAGCCATCTACTCTCTTCTCATCTTGACACCTTCCATTTGCAGTTTCCTGTGAAGCCACCTTGGGTGCACAGTTACTTTCCTCATACTTCCTCTGGCCAAAAAGCCAGTTTGGACTTTTGAGTTGTATTTCACTGGGAAAAAATAAATAAATAATTCAGTGTAATCATTATAACATATGCCTAAGTAATCGAATTCAGAAATACAACAGCATAAAACAAAATTCATTTCAGCACTGGGGTAGTTAATGAGAAAATTGAAATTCCATATGTAACATTACTGGAGAGAACATAGACGTATCTATCTTTCAATCTCATACAAAAAAAAACAATAAGCCAGCAGCCAAGAAATAAGGAAAGGAAAGTTTCTGACTCTTTCTTGCTAAATAAATCACAACTGTCACATACCAGTGAAAGGTAATACACTAAGAATAAATATGTATGCATACTCTCTTTTGGTAAGTAAAGCAACCACTGAAATGCCCCAACCCCCAAGAGGGTAAAACCCACGTAAGCACTAAATACATAAGCAGGATTGGAAAATATACGACAAGCTTAAATAACCCAAACACAAGTCCGAAAAAAAATGAAACCCCAATACAAACTTCAAAAACATAGGTATACTTCAGAATGGATCAGCATCCCCTCCTTCCAAAGGTTCTCATACTCCACTTCAAACCCAAATAGGCAATGCAGTGCTGCTCTTCTCATGAGCCAAACCCTTGCTCCCAAACCCCTTTCAAGTCTAAAAAACATCAAAGACTAATCCCCGGACTCTATGCATGCCCCACGTAAGACCATGTAAAAAGATATCACTTTAATTTGGTCAAATAAAAGTAATTGGTAGATTTGGTGTAATTATTATTTTAGTTAGGATTCAAATAATTTTCTAGTCTGGATACTTTGATTGTGTTTCCAAATATCTATAAGGTTTAGTTTCGTATTTTGATTAGGGTAATTGCCTGTAATAGGTTCTTTCATTGTATTAATAGATTTTGGTTCTAATAGTTATTGTCAGTGTTTAATGCAGTGGCCTGTTGATTCTTTCCTCTCCCCTCTACTATGTTCTACACCAAAAGAAGATAAATGCAACATTAAAAGAAACAAAACCTCCAAGGATAAATTAATAACACCAACCACATCAAAGAACACAAGCAACAAGGAAAGCAAAACAATCAAAAGCAATTATCCAGAACTTAATGACAAATATGGATGCAAAACTAATAAACTACAGCAGAATCTTCTACAATGATTTGTTGGTCTATGGCTACATTTTCCATCATGTTGAGGGAGTAGAAATTAGATGCAGAAAAGAAAAAAATGCAATGCTAACCAAGAAGGATATTTGCATAGCTCAAGTAGATAATTACGCTGCATCAGGTTGCCACTCAGAATTCCAAGGTTTATGATCTGGTTCACTGAAAAGCCTTACATTATGTATTGAACTGCATGTTCTCTCTATCAAACTTATCAAATGATGTCAGCTTCACCGTGAGAAGTCGTCTCTGCAAGCCG
>NW_021027390.1:596144-612609 GCF_004153795.1 Camellia sinensis | reverse complement strand
TCGTTTTGCAGAATAAAGTAGTTAGAGAGATATTGTTTTCGGAGAGACCTATTGGGTACAGCCCGAGGGCCGGCGGGGTGGGGGAAAAAAAACTCCCCCCCATTTTTTTGTTGGTTTTTTTTCCAAAAAATTTTCCGTGTTTTTTTTTTTCCTTCAAAAATGAAAGGCCAAGTCAGGTTTGGGAAAAAGGGCAAGTTGTCGCCTCGCTACATTGGGCCGTTCCAGATTTTGGAAAGGCTTGGTCCAGTTGCCTACAGGGTTGCTTGCCACCGGGATTGAGCAAAATCCACAATGTGTTTCATGTGTCAATGTTGAGGGGTTACCTCCGAGACCCGTTGCATGTGATTGATTATCACCGGGTTGCTATTGATGAAAATATGGAATATGCTGAATGGCCGGAAAGAGTTGTTGACCGACAAGTGAAAGAATTGAGAAACAAATCCATTCCAATGGTGAAAGTGGAATGGAAGGAACACTATGGGACAGAATGCTACATGGGAAAAAGAGGAGGAAATGCGTCTACGTTATCCACACTTGTTTCTCGACGAAGGTAAATTAAGTTTGGAGGACCAAACTTCCTAAAGGGGGGAAGACTGTGATACCCCTGTTCTGTATTATGATAAATCGGCCCTTAATTTGTTTATGGTTATGTGTTTAGAATGATTTTGTGTGCATTTATGTGAAAATATGTGGACTTTGAAGTTTTATCTGTTCACCGTAGGAATGTCTGTTCGAATAATTAGCTTTGGAAATTTAATTAAGGGCCTTATCAGCCACAAAAACCTGAAATTGATTACGCCATAGTAATTGGCATAATTTTTAGAGCCTACGGTGAAAATTTAATTGAAAAATTGATTTGGACCAGATTAAGTTGGTAAAATGAGTACCCAATTACTCTATATTATTATATTATGACTTAGTGAGGCTCTACACACTCAAATACCCTCTTTATTATTCTCCTTGGCTGAATAAAACGCAAGAAAGAGAGAGGGGAGTCGGCTAGAGAGAGGGAAGAGAGGAGAGTTGGGTGTTGGCTCAAAATTGTGAAGAATTGGAAGATCAAACTCAAGAAATTGCTATAGTTTGGAAGATTGAGCCTCTAGGTAAGCTTTTGGTCTTGACTTCATAAGTTTGAAACTGTGATCTTGTAAGTTCAAGGGTTGTTTGTGATCAAGAGCATGTAATAAGTTGATTTTTGTTGAGTTTGGAGTCTTGGAACTCATGCATGTAAGAAATCACTCTTGAATTTGCATGTTTGAGCTTGAAACACATGATTCATGTAAGTTTTGGTTAAAGCTATGTTGTAATCACCATTGTACCATCTAAGTGAGAATGATGAGCATCTCCCACATGCATGTACAAATCATGGGAGTATAAGTCTTGAATGTTTGAATTTGAGCTGTTGATGATGGGTTTGAGATATCTTGGGACATGCATGTAGAAAATCATGAAATTGAGCTTCCTAAAGTTGTAATCTTGTATTAGTAGCATGTTAGCATGTGTAAGTGTGTAATTTGAGCCATTGCATGCAAGAAATGTAGATGGAAAACCGAATTGGAGCTCAAGAACACGATCTGGGAAACCCAGATTTTTGAGGTCCGCTCGAGCAGGGTAATGGCCGCTCGAGCGGGAAAATCGTGCTCCCAGCATTTTTGCAGAGTTGGATGTCCGCTCGAGGCGGGACACCTCACGCGTCTGAGCGTGGAGTTTGTAGACAGGCCTTCAGCTCGAGCGCTCTATTCCACGCTCGAGCGCATCTTTCGTGCAACCAGTACTTTTGCAGGCCTTAAGGGTCCGCTCGAGCGGAGAAGTTTACGCTCGAGCGAGGACCCTGTTTCCTGAAATTTTGTTCATGCGTTCTGTGTTTCGTTTTCCGTTCTCTTTCACTCGTAAGCACTCTTAGGCATATGTTAAACATTGTAAACGAGTTAATGAGATAGAAATAAAGCCTAAAGAGGAAATGTGAATTAAGGAACGGGTTGAACTGATAATGACCCTTTTGTATTCATGAAATGTGTAGGGTCAAGCTCCAGGGCGCATCCACAAACCGATCACTGTGAGTATATCAATATTTGAAAGCTTGTCAATGTCCAATTGTTATTCCCTTATAAACTTTATGAGTTGTTAATTGGGATTGTGGGCAAAAGTCTGACAGGAATAAATGAATGGACCAAAGGTCGTTTTGATAAGAATGAATGGACCGAAGGTCGTTTTGATGCAAATGAATGGACCGAAGATCGTTTTGATGTAAATGAATGGACCAAAGGTCGTTTTGATAAGAATGAATGGACCAAAGGTCGTTTGATGTAAATGAATGGACCAAAGGTCGTTTTGATAAGAATGAATGGACCAAAGGTCGTTTGATGTGAATGAATGGACCAAAGGTCGTTCTGACGTGAATGAATGAGTGGGCTGAAGGCCGTCTCGACATGAAAGAGTGGGCAAAGGCCGTTTGACATGAATGAACGGCCGAAGGCCATTTGGACAGAAATGAATGGGCCGAAGGCCGTTTCGACATAAGTGAATGGGCCGAAGGCCGTTTTGCCATGAACGAAAACCCGAGTGGGCCAAAGGCCAGAATGTTTAGAACTACAGTTACTTGATTTAAATTTTTGTATAGTTGTATATCGTTAAATAGAAGTATGAATTGGGCCTAGGCCGTTTGGAGCATGTTGTTCTACATATTGTTACGTAACTGTCATGTTTGATATTATTCACTGGGCTATCGCTCACGCTCATTCATGTGTATGTAGGTGAGCCAAGAGAAGTCCAAACTCAGCCCCAGTGAAGTCTGCTAGGAAAAATCCGAGTTTTGAGGAAGTCAGCCTTGCGTCTCACTCTTGAGACCTACCGTGATATATTCGCATATCGATATGGGAGCTTACTATTGATATCAAAACAAGCTACATTATATTTGTTTTTATTTTTTTATTTTTTTATTTCTATTGTCGATACTAAAAATTTGAGTTCTTGAATTTCAAAAATTATTAGTATTGTTAGAAGTTATTTTATATATTTTTGTAAATAATATTTGATTGACAATTGTTACACGGTACATATATTATTCTTGGTATATATATGATTTTTTGAATGTGGATGTGGATGTGGATGTGGATGTGGATGTATTTTTAAAAATATTAATAATTTGTATAGGAAATATTTAATAAAATATGATTTTATAAAAAATAATTTTGTTGCGACAATAATAAACCGTCGCTAATGTAATTCTCATTTCCTTATATTTTATTAGCGACGGGTTAACCTGGCGCATATACATAATAGTTCCAAACTTTTGCGACGGTTTCAACTGTCACAAATAAATCTTTTGCGACGGTTTAAATTGTTGCCAATACGGTATTAACTTAATACTACTTTTTTGGCGACGTTTTAGACCGTCGCTAATAATACCTTTTGCAACGGCAAATACCATCGCTAAAAAAGGTTTTTTGCGACGGCAATCAACATCGTCACTAAAAATGCCGTTTTTTCCCCTTTTTTTGTGTCAGGCGAAACCGTCGCAAAAACTATTGATTAGCCGTCGCAACAAGAATGCGACGGTTTGTAACCGTCGCAAATACTTTTTGTCACGCCCCTTTCCGCCACCCCCCATTTTCCGTCGCTGCTCCGTCGCAAAAAGTCTTTTGCGACGATATATGGACCTTTTGCGACATCATTTGAAGGTTCAAATAAAGTCTTTTCACCTTGTAAATTTGTATATAAATACCTTAATATGGAAGGTGTTTTTTAAACAACTTGTAATTTTTCTCATTTTGTAAAATTTTTAAAAATTCGTTATGATTTCTCAAACATAGAGAATATTTCCTCTTGTCACTTTGTAAATGGCTTAAAATGCAATATTAAGGTGGGATACCTCAAGTGTTGAACCGGACCATTGCCTTTAAAGGACCCTAAGCTGCATTGGCAAGGCCTCTCTTGTAGTACTTTTGTACATTGTTCAACATATGTAGTGACATCTTTTGATTAATGAATGAGCTCATTTTGTACAAGTCACTATATTGCGTTCTACCATCCAAAATCCCAAATACTATCCAACAAAATCACAAAATCAACAAAATAACAGCAAAATCACTACAAGATTACTGATGGAGAGCATCGATCTAGCACTTCGGTCTTTACTGAGATCGTCTTCACCTTTGGATTTGTGGCTTCACCAAGATCACTCATTGTAAGCACAGTTGGCTTTTGGTAAGCATAATCAACTTATTACTTTCATATTTTATTAACCCACAAATCAAAGGGATAAACCAATGATTAATAATAAAAAATCCTTGTATCGAAGCCCACTAGATCTACCATATGACTTGCATGGATCTTTTATCATTTCCCATATAGGCTAAATGACCAAAAAAATCTAAAGTTGTAAAACTGGAGCCGCCACTTGGTTTTAGGGTCCAAGAACCCATATTGACACCAACACTTAAGAAACTAGTCCATCGTAACCAAAGAACTTGGCTCGGGGGCTTAGGTACCAGATGGGAAGGTTTTACACACCCCATCTGTCACAACCCAAACTCGCCCCTATAGGTTTAGCTTTGTAACTGGCCAGTAATCCTTAGATTACCAAAAGCTTCTTAACATAATAATGTATAATTAGGGGCTGCGGAAGCAAATACATAAAATATACATAGTCCATTGAGCTGTGAAGACATACATAAGACATATATTCTTAAACTTTAATAAAGATATGTGTGACGTCAAAAGATACAGTTGATACACGTCATTCCATGTACTATCCATATAAACAGAAATTTATCCATAGTCAAAACAAAAGTACTAAAGTCTCAAATATTCACAAAAACATGGCCACGGGACTTGACATGATCCGGAACCTCCTTGGAATGCACAAAAGGTGGCTGACAAACACAAAACCCTTCAGGCATCATCTTAAGCCTGGTTGCAAGCCTGGTCACCTACATATATAATATAAATAGTAAGCGGGAGCCTAGTGAATAATAACAAAGTAAAGGGTTTTAATGAATGATGTCCATCATAGAATGAGAAATTAGAGTTTATATCAGAAACAGAGTTTTATGCATATTCAGTTTTCAAATCAGAAATTGATTTATATACTTGTTCATATTCATTTTCAAAATTCGTACATTTCACATCATAGTACGTGGCACATCCATTACCGTTAACAAATCCGATGACCTACAAAGGAACAGCCCTGAAGGCATTTTGATGACCCACAAAGGGACGACCATAAGGCATTCCGATGACTCCTGTGCACAGAGACGTTTTCGATGACCTATAAAGGGACGGTCGTAAAGGCATTCCGATGACCCATAAAGGGACCTGATGACCCATAAAGGAACACATATCATATGATGCTAAGAATGTCGCGAATACATTTCAAAAACTTGGACGATCATTCATTCACACAAAAAATAGCATTTCAAAAAACTAATCATGTCGTATCATCAGAAAATAATTAAAGTCTAACATAAATTTACAGAGTTATTACTCACAAATAATAAATGGCTCCAAACAGACGAATAGAGTAGGCAATTTAGATATCTTACAGCACGTGACCTACACAGGTACAAAACGATTATATACTGAATTACACACTTGAAAACATTTACATTGTTCTTCTCTTATCTTGGTGTGTCTCTACTTTTATCCTCATTATTGTGCTTTAATCTTGGCCTAGGTATGCCTAGGATGAAATGAGGATGCAAAAATGCACTTGAAAACACTTGACAAAACTTTTTGAAAACAGAGTCCTCGCTCGAGCGAGCATGTAAAATGTGAGTGGTCGCTCGAGCGCAAGATCTGTTGCTCGAGCGGTCTGTAAACTTTTTCAAAAGTGTTGGTTGCTTGATTTTTTCGCTCGATGCTCGCTCGAGTGTGAGAGACATGCCTTCGCTCGAGCGCAACTCTTGTTGCTTGGGCGGGCTGCAAAACATAAGAACTTCTGGGAGCATGCATTTCACACTCTAGCGAACTTCTAGTCGCTCAAGCGAAAGTGCAAGATCACAGAGTGGTCGCTCGAGCGGAGAATCCATCGCTCGCGCGAAGAGGCAAAATCTAGGATTTCCATATTGCTTTTCTCAGCTCCAAATTCAAATTCAAGGCTACAATTCACATCCTTTTGGGCACAAAACTTGAGACAACATATGTAAACTTGTAAAATATGAAGGTTTAAAGATCATTTCATGAAATCAATGCCCAAAAGTATGTCGATTGTGCAACATTCAACTTGAAAAGTAGAACATGATGTGAACATGTCATGTTTGTATTCATTTGAGTTCATAACTTCCAAAACATGATCAAATGAGATATTCTACTCAAAAACATGGTAAATTCTTAGACTACAACCAAAATATGAACATGCATGGGACAATTTCTTAGACAATATCCTCTAAATGCAATGTAATGCACATGCATGTGTGTATACTCTTTTCTTTTACATCATTAAGCTTAATTCTTGCCCCAACTCACTTAATTCTTTTTTTTTTTGAATGCATGAGTTAAGCACCCTAATTACACAACTAAAGGCTTGATTTCATACCTTACGTTCTCAACTCCTTGAATCCTAGTGAGTTCTTGCACAATTTCTTTAATTCCCCTTAATTCTCTAGCAAATTCCTTGCTGAAGATTTCTCCCTAGCCTCTCCCTCTCTCTCTCTATCTCTCTCTCTCTGTCTCTCTTTACGCGTTTGTGTGTATGTGAGCTCAAAATGTGTTGATATAAGAGAAAAGAATGAGTGGGTGCACATAAGAAGCCTTATATAGGCTTGCCTAATGAGAGTTAATTAAGGCTAATCAAGTGGGCATTAAATTAATGTAATTTAATCGTTTCGAACTGAATTTTAATTAAACCTACCATAATTTTCCATAATTCCCAAAAAACACATAAATCAAGTCAATTTTTTAATCGGATGCCGATAAGGTTTTCAATTCGCAAACTGAAACTGAAACGAAAAATGAACATATATTTCTACGTTAAACAGATATAAACACACATAAGGCAACATATGATGCAAATTTTCACTTTAATTATCTATTAGGCATAATTAAGCATAGATTAATGTTAATCATAGGTCGGGGTTGTTACACCATCTTACCCGATACAAGGTTGGCCTCTACTCATCATCATCATCATCTCTTTGATTCTTAATTTTAAAATTATTAAACATTATGCATGATGATAGTTTATATAACAATATTGAGATAATCTGAACAAGGAAATAGGGCAATCCAAGAGGAGATGCCTAGTTCAAAAAAGAAATTTTGTAATTATTTAAGAAAATTTATTTTAAAGTGAAAATCCAAATTTTATGAAAAAAGACCAATTTTTAGAAAAAAAGAGGAGTTCATTTTAATTAAAAAAATTAGGTCAAGAACTCCAATCAAACTTGTTTTAGCAATTAACTCAATGTTTCCCCCAAACACATAAAAAAAAAAGGGTTAAATTTGGTTTGGTTTTCAGAAATTTTTTTTCTACAAAATTAAATATTAATTTAGTAACATATTTAAAAAACAAAAACACTTATCATTGTTGCATAATTTTATCTTTTGGGAGACCGAGCTAGAAATAATTTCTTTCACCAATAATTTTTAGTTTTTTGGAAAAAAAAATTCTAAAAACCAAATTAAACATGGACAAAAAATCCATCCACAGAATGAGAGAAAGAAGAGTAGGGGAAAGAAAGGGGCAAAACATACATCCACAATACATAAATAAGACTTTTGTTAATGAGTGCCCTTAGGATACTTGATAAGAAGCTTGACATGTTTGCACATAATGCATGTGAGTGTGTGTAACATGTAATGTACAATCAATTTAAACATTGTTAACCATTGCCCTTAGGGCACTCGTTAACCAAACCTAATAAATAAAAACATTCATTCACTGAAAGGAGGCTTAAGGTGAAGGCTAAGGTAAAGGTGGAGGCGGAGGGGAAACAGTTTATATGATGAAAATAAAACAACTTCTAACTAAATGAAATAATAATCATACTATATTTGCTTATTTAAGAGCAAAACATAAAATAATATAACTGCATCTACATTAACAGTGATGTAATTATATTATCATTCAACCCGATATAATACTCATTACCAAATCAATGGTGATGATCCCAACTATTATAACAAACAGAAAATCACAACTCTTAATGAACAACCGAAAGAAAATACTAACTGTTCTAAGCAATTGATTGACTAACCTATATGCAATGAAGCCAACAAAGGCTTGATATGGGTTTTTATGCCCATACGAATAGAAAATAAGAATAAGATATTAAACTAAAATCAAAACCTTAACTAAGAAATAGAAAAGAAAACAAAAAAACAAACTTACTACTTCAAAACAAAATAGCCGCGAGGAAAGTGTTGATGCCCTCAAGAACTCCTTACTCAAAGAGGAACTCCTGACACGCCTTTAAATGAATGTACCCAAGATGAATTTAACATAGAAACCTGAACTAAAATGGCCAAGTCTCGCACGAGTTCAAAACAATGTTGGATACCCTCTAGGGAGAGCTTCCTTGACTTAAGTCTTGGATGACTTGAATTATAAACTCAAGAATCAAATGAAAAAATGTGGAAGGGAATGGGGATTCATATAGCCTTTTGGAGGAGTGATTTTTCTGGTATATATAAATATAGGAGGCTTAGGGGGAAACCAAACCCTCTCAGTGCACATCTCTTCTCAAGGCATACACCTAGTGATTTTCAAATATCAAGTTTTGCTCAGTACACATCCTTGTCAAAAATACCCTTAACTCATTCAATTCTTCAAACCTAACCTAACCCTAACCCTAACCCTAACCACCACCACCACCACCACCACTACCATCACCGCTACCATGAACCATTATGAACTCTTGCCATTCAATTCTTCAAACCTAACCTAACCCTAACCCTCCACCATCTTCGGTGGCCTTCCCCCACCATCATCTTCGCACCTCTGCCCATACACAATCCTTTTCGACTCCCTCTCCTGCGACCCTTGCCGCTCATAACTCCCTCATCTGTAACACACCAACCCTCCCCACAGTCCAGCGACCATGATACAGAGAGATTCATAAAAAGAGAACATGTGACTAGGGTTTGGAAATAATGAGAGATTGCTGACGACTAGGGTTCTAAAGAGTTTCGTAGAGACAGGGTTTGCGACTATGATTTTGACAGAATAAAGGGTGGTGGTTGTAAGGGTAATGGATAATGGCTGCGGACTAAGTTTGCAATGGTGGAAAACTCGCAGCAATGGGGATTTTGTGGTGGTAGAGTTACAACAATGGTGGTTTGCGGTGGTAGCTAGGGTTAGGTTTAGAAAGTTAGGATTTTGATGGAGAAGATAAGGACATTTTGGTAGTTTTATTTTAGGACAAAATTTTAATAAAATAAAATAGTATATGAACAAAGACGATTTAAGATGTGGAAATAGAAGCTCCTTATGTGTACTGTGTGAAACACGTAATCATTGCACCAAATATATTAGCCAATTATATAAAAAAACATAAGTTGAAAACAACGTAAATTGTTTCAGTAAAACCAAACCAAACCAAACCAAACCATATATAGAGAACTATAAATACTTACAAACAGATTGTATAAATCTGGAATCGATAATAATTTGATCGAGGCTTGTGTTAGATACAATTTCTTTAAGACAAATTCGACCCCCGCAATGGTGCTTACGAGTTTTACTAGACGTTTGTCTCCCAAGATACAACGATCGAACCTTGTAGAAGCAGCACTACCACGACAAGTCTGGCAAACCTTACTGAGCTAAATTCTCTTACAGAAAATAGAGTGCAGAAGAAAAGAAACACAAGATGAATTCAATTTAAAATGAATGCAATGGGAGGCCTGTTTATATAGATGAATTGGTGGCTCTTCAAATGGTCTTAGTGACTTTTCAAAAGATTCACCTCTTTTCCATGAAAAGGTACAACCAAAAAAGATATGATTGTTCTTTCAAAAGAATTTGAATTCTAAATCGAATCATGTTCAATTTTGATCCAAAAAATTAACAAATTTATTAAAATAAAATCAAATTTTATATTAAATAAATATTGTCTTAAAACTATTCTCAAATAGTAGATTTTGAAATCAATTTCTCATTCAACTATTAATGATTTTCGAACCATATTTCCAACAGAAATAGGAAATAAAATCGTGGCAAGAATCAAATCTGTATGTATTGCTAAGGATGTGCTATTGCATATTGGACAAGTGTAGCCGTACAAAGGACGTGCGACTGGGGGCTTTTCCCATATTAAGCCAATTTATTATCTTAATTCCCAAACTAGGCCTAGTTTGGACGGAATTCCCAAACTAGGCTAAAGCGCTATTACAAATCACGCTTTCACTGTTTGGAGCAGAAAATTTGATGAATAGTGAAAGCCCTATTACAAACCGCGCTTTTAACATAAATTTGTTTTCTAAAGAAAACGTGGTTTCAAACCACGCTTTCACTGTGCATATTGTTTAAATTTTTTTTCCTGAAGAAAACGTGATTTGCAATCATGCTTTCACTGTGCATTGTTTTTTCTTAAGAAAACATGATTTGAAATCACGCTTTCACTGTTCGGTACAATAAGCGTGGATCGAAACCACGCTTTTACTGTTCACTACAATAAGCGTGGATTGAAACCGCGCTTCTACTGTTCATTTTATTTTATTAATTTTTTTTTGCTATTGTCATTGTTTTGGTGATAATGTAATTCATAAAATTTTTTTGGCTTTTCTAAAGGCGTTCTCATGTTAATTTTTTTTTTCTTTTGTCTTTGTTTTGGGTTAGAATGTGTAATTCAGGAATTTCTTTTGGCTTACTAAAGCCGTTTTCATGTAATTTTTTTTTTCTTTTGTCTTTGTTTTGCGTTAGAAGGTGATAATGTAATTCAGAATTTTTTTTTGACTTTACTAAAGCCGTTTTCATGTAAAATTTTCTTTTTGTTCTTTTGTCTTTGTTTTGGGTTAGAAGGTGATAATGTCATTTAGAAAACCGGTTTAGTAAAACTATTTTCTAGCCGTTTTGATCAATTTTTTTTTTCTTTCGTCTTTGTTTTGGGTTAGAAGGTGATATACATGGTCTACAGTTCGAAGCACACCCAGACACTGTGTAGTTCGACGAACAATGACGAAGGGTGAGACGCGAAGAGCACCGCGGAGTAGGCCAAGAAGACGAAGGCCACCGCGAGAGCTACAACAAGAAGGAAGAAGAGAAAGACCTCAAATTTTGGTGATGTATTTTTTACATACGAATGGTACTTTTTCCGTTTTTAACTATGTAATGTAACTTGTATGTAATTTGAATTCCGATTACGAATAGGAACTTATGTAATGTAAATATTGGGTTGGAGTTGATGTTGTTGTGATTCAATTGGTTTCGCTTATTTCATAAGACTGATGTTGTGCAATGAATGAATGAATGGAAAGATTATTTGTTTTATTCAATTGATAGTGTATTTTTTGTAAGAATGAGAACGTTAATTGTTATATTCAATGAATAATTGTTACATTTTTGGGTTGTCACCATTGAGAAGGTGAACAAGTTAAGAGAATGTGTATTTCTCCTAAAATAAATTTTGACAACGTTTTTGTAATAAAACTCAATACATAATATACGAAGTCACTAATTTACTAAATACTTATACAGGCATGAAAACAACATAACTGAAGTTGCAAATGTAACAGTTTACAAAAAACATAGGTAGTACAGACATATGTCTCCCACAAAAATACATTCTGGACACCATGAACTGAATACATACATCCTAGACATCCTGAACTGAACACACAATACATAAACATAACAGTTAGACAGACAACTATTAGGCAGATAATCTGGCAAACTCATTACGAAAACACTTAGTCTAACACAGACATTACATATTAATGCATGACCTAATATTGCCGAAGTGTAGACATTAACACCTAATTCGCGCTTAAATCGGCAATCTCAGAGTCTAAATAACCTGAAAGCTCAGCGTCAGAGACAAGTTCAAGATCCTCCATAATACACTTGATAGCCACAACATTTGGTTTTGTTCTGTTCTTCTGGGCATCCTTCTTAACTATGTATAGTTGCATATCGCAGGCTAACCTATGGCGCATTTGAGAAATCTCACGTTGTAGTCTTTCATATAGTCGATCAATATTATCAGGATCTTCCTTTTGGATCTCAATAGAACGTGCTTTTGGCACCTTCAGTCGATTTTCTCGACATAATCTTTCCATTTGCACTCGTTCTATAAATAGTGCGGGCCACTTCAGAAGTCTAGCATTTGCTAAACCATATCCTATTTGATTATCAGATGGATCCATACACGAACCTCCTTGAACTGGATAATACTTGGGCATCAAAAAATTTCGCTTCCCAAACCTATCACGATAACCACAAGCATAATCTAAAACAGATATTATTGTTTCATCTTCAGCATCGCCATGTCCCCTTCCCCCTCCTCGTCGTGAACTATCACCCCTTTGCAAGTTCCTCCCACCTCTGTGATTCCCACTCTCTCCCATGAATCGTGTAGCTATGCTAATTTTTTTAAACAAATGAATGATAATTTCGTAGGACGAAATGAGTTGTAAGGTTGTGTCTTCATCTTTAGTTATTTATATAGTTGGTTATGAATGGCTTTAGAAAGACATTAAAGGAAAAACCATAGAAAATAAATCCCTCTGCACATATACGAACAAGGTATGAGTTGACACTACAATGAAAAAACATAGAAAAGCAAATACTGTGTACCGAGTCACGTGACTTGACAATCCATCTGCATATACAGACAAAATAAGGGCATGCTCACTGTAAGATAAATCAGTGAATTCACTGTTGCCATGTGACTTTTGAATTGACAATCCCACATATATCAATAAGAGATGAGTTATCATTGTAATCAGAAAATAGAGAAAACCAAAGCCTGTGCACCAAGTCACTTGACTTGACAATCCATTTGCATATATTGACAAAATAAGGGCATGCTCACTGTAAGTTAAATCAGTGAATTCACTGTTGCCATGTAACTTTCTGAATTGAGAATCCCACATATATCAATAAGAGATGAGTTGTCACTGTAATAAAAAAATCAAGCAAAAAATCAAAAAAACCAAAGCCTGTGCACCATGTCACATAACTTGACAATCCATTTGCATATACTGACAAGTCTCTCCATGATTTGACTACTCAATGTGTGAAAAAATGAAGCTTATATAGGCAATGTTGTGTTTCACTTAGCTATGCATCATTTGTTGTTACCACCAACTATTTGTATTTCATTGAAAAGTATGACTATTTGAATTTTTGTTGTCATTTGGAATTATTTTAAAATCAACTTTTGAATATTCAATTTGTAATATTTTGGGAAACATTTACAACATCAACTAAACATTGGTTGTAACGTACCCATCCGCAGATCAATCGTAACAAATTTGTAAATCCCACGCACGCCTACTTAACCCCATAAGTATGGAAGATTAATTGTTATTTACATTTTTTCTGGAAATCACTCGTAACAAATTTGCAAATCTCATGGACAACCACTTAACCCAATAGTATTGGAAGACTAGTGTATGAAAATATTGTTGGAATTAAAATGTATATATTAAAATAATTGTGGAGCCATTTTAAATCCAAAACTTACTCGGTTTTCTAATTTCCAAGAAGAATTTTTTGAAAATTATTTAATCCCCCAACTGGACCAACCACTTGGCTTTGAGCTTGTTCGTCCTGCCCCCAAGTTTTGTTTTCTGTCAACCCCCCATTCCTTACCAGAGTCATCATTTTGACTGGACTTCTAGGAATTGGAAAGCGGCTCTTTCGTCTTTCCTGATGGAGATTGAAATTCTTTACGTAGAGGATCCCTATTTGATGAGTCCAGTTAAGGAAAGCTTTTCACCGAGCTACCTGTTCTGTTTTATATGCTGTTGAAGGCGGTAGTTCATTCGTCTGAACTTTATTAGTCCCCCAACTGGACCAACCACTTGGCTTTGAGCTTGTTTGTCCAATTCCCAAGTTTAGTTTTCTGTCAACCCCCCATTCCCTACCAGAGTCATCGTTTTGACTGGACTTCCAGGAATTGGAAGGCGACTCTTTCGTCTTTCCTGATGGAGATTGAAATTCTTTACGTAGAAGATCAGTATTTGAGGAGCCCCAATTAAGGGAAGCTTTTGATTGAGCTACATGTTCTGTTTTCTGTGCTGTTAAATGCGGCAGTTCGTCTGTTTTCTAATGTGAACTTGTACAATATATTGTTGTTATGCAATGCAACATTGTTGTGATTTTGTGTTTACTTGTATTCATGATATTATATTTGTATTTTAATTTCATTTTGTGGGATAATTGGTGGGGGTAAATTTCAAAATTTTATAAACAAATTTAAAAAAACTAAATAAAGTACAACATCAAAGGGTGGTATCCGAACAGAACTAAATAAAGTACTTTTCGCTCTTATAGTCATAACTTCCTGCACCTCTTGAAGACATTGTTCATAAAATAAAAAAATTAATAATAATAGTAATTGTAGATATATTACTATTGTTATGACTTGAACAAACATCATACTGGGGGTAGCGCTATTTATAGACATCATACTGACGGTTAACTAGATATGATTTGGTGACGATAATGCATGCTGGGGCACTATGGAAGAAGTGATACCCGTGATATTATTTTATTTTATTCATTTTATGCAATCCTGAGTACCCGTGACTTTGTGTACCTGTGATGTAGTCACGAACGTGGTTGTCATATAAAATCATAATTGTAGGCCGTCCTTTTCACAGTCATCCCATTTTCTCCTCTTTGAATTTTCTACTTCTTTTTATATTCGGTAAATTACACTTCACTCCTTCAGTCCTTTAGATAATTGTTTATCAACACTATTGTCATGTGGTCGTATTAATGTGACTTACATGAATTCTGAAATGTGAGGAAAAAACAAAGCATCTAAGTTGCGCTGCACAAAGTTATATGCATCACGTAATATGAGGAAAAAAATCACAAAGTATGTAATTTACAAAGTCAGAAAGTCACATGCATCACTGCATCACTACACAAAGTCACATGCATGACATGCATCACTGCATCAGTGGACAAAGTCACATAGCATCTGAGGAAAAAACAAAGCATACAAATTATTACGTCTGTTCAAGTCACTGCACTGCATCATTGAGAAATGTTTGACGTATCACTGCGCCAAGCTACAATTTATTATCGTACCACACCTACTGTGCCCATGTGAATTCTGATATTCATAATGGGATGAGGGGTGTTAGAACAAAATAACAAAACAATTAGACCCTTTGTGTTTAAAAAGCCACCCTATGCAGCCCCAAATAGATTCATAAACGTTAAAGATAAAATATTATACAGTTATAACGTATTGAAGATTAATTTGTAGTAGAGTTAGAATGAATGAGTTTTTTGATGTATAGAACTTGAAAGTGTTACAGATAAAACCTAGCCTAGTATGCAGACAATAACAACACCGACGGGCATATCAACACATAATTAACTTCAAATTAAATTGGTTAAATTTCTCCAATTAAATTAAATGAAATATGTAAGGTAAAAAGTGAAATTAAATATATTGTCAAGGAAAAATAAATTGAATTATATTTGTAAGCGGAAAAATTAAATTAAATTTCTAAGTGTATTTGAACTTTGCTTAAAAGCTTCAGCTATGTAAATAAAAGTCGAAGTGACAACTTCTATAAAGTTGATGCATAGTTGTTCAGGTTATAAAAGTTGACGTGACAACTCTCATGCATAGTTGTTTACAATAATTTCATACATGCAGCTACCATGTGTATATGGGGTATAAATATCGCATCATACCACAACAAAAGTTTTATAGCTATTTCGAGCGATATCATCATGAGATATACGGTGGTTGATCTATATTCAGCAATGGGTCGCTATTGGGTTGCAGATGGAGATGAATTTTATTACCCATTAAATCCAAATTTGCGTTACTCACATGCCACTGTCAATTCCATGAGAGCTGAGTGGGAATTTCGCATAACTCGAGCAAACGTTCTCGTTGAGCTATGTCGTGAAGTTAATATTAAATTTCCTCACCGGTTAGCCATGCGTATGCCAACTAACACTCCACAGTTGTTGCAAAGGGCATTGCATCGTATCCACGACGAAGTTAATCACATGACCCAACATTTGCAAACGTCCGGACTAATGAAGACTGCAAATGAGCGTGCCGAAGATGGGTTAATGGATGATGCACACCAGTACTTCGCCTGGAGCATGGATGTTATGTATGAATTTGATATTGAGATATCAGATGATGATGATAATGAATGAAATTGTTTGGATGAATGACCAAACCATTTATGTTGTAATGGATTTGTAATGCTTTTCTACGACTTATCAATGAAGGGAGATATTTCAATTGTTTTTGAACAGTTCTTGTAATTTTACAAAGAACAAATACCTTTGCTTTCTCTCCGTTATTTTATTTTGAAGAAC
>NW_021027390.1:562946-590106 GCF_004153795.1 Camellia sinensis | reverse complement strand
ACATTTTCAATACCAGCCACTCCATGCACTCACTCTACACACTCACTCTTATCTTTTCTCTCTCTCTCTTCTTCTCTCTCTCTCTCGGACACACAAACACTCATCCACACACACACACGCCAAACCACATATACACACACCAAAACCAATATTAAATATATATATAATAATAATTATAATAGCAAATAATAATCAACTATATGAATTTAAGACCAATATTTTCAAATTATTTTTTTTCAAATAAATTTTTTTCAAATTTTTTTCAATAATTTTTTTATTCCATTAAATTTTTTTAAATATTTTTTTCCAATTAAATTTTTTTACAATTATAATTTTTTTTAAAATTAATTTTTTTTTCAATTATTTGTTTCAATTATAATATGTGTGATCCCATTGTTATAAATAATAAAAATATTTTTTATTTTATGTTTTTAAATTTTTTAAACATTTTGTTCAAACCAAACGCGTTTGTAATTTATGTTTTCTAAAAATAAACAAAACCAGTTTATAAAATTTTTGTAAACATAAACAAAAAAACGTAAACGTTACCAAACGCTACCTTAGTATTTAGGGATAAATTTTTTTTTTATTTTTTATTTTAGGGTTTAGGGTTTAATTCTTCAAATTTATTTATTTTTATTTTAGGGTTTAGATTTATAATTTAATTCTTAAATTTTTTTTAACTTCAATTTTATAAAAAAAATAAATCCTAAACCCTAAAAAATAAATTTTATAAATTTTTTTTTTCAGAAAACTGTGATTAGAACCGCGCTTTTAATGAAATCATAAAAATATGTTTTGAAAACACGTTTTCACTGATTTTTCATTCTCACACTGACACTGACACTCACACACACACACCACACACCACACACTCTCTCTCTCTCTCTCTCTCCCCCACACCACACACACACATACACACACACCCACCCACCCACATTTTTTTAATATATATAAATTTTATTTTATAAATTTGGGACAAATATTAAATATATATAATAATTATATTTAATAGCAAATAATAATCAACTACTATAATTTTTATAATTTTTGTAAAATAAAATCATTTTTATATAATTTTTTTTTCGAGTGGTTAGAAATAATTTTTTGCAAATTAAAATTGAAACAACCAATATGTATATATATAACACTGTCCAAAAGTTAGGGGGCCAAAACACGCAGTTCGGGGTCCCGAAAATTGCCTGTTAAGCACCGAAAGTGGCGTTCGGCCACGAAACATAAGAAGCCGGTGGGTGAAAATGAAGTGCCTCGAAATGCGTGTATACGGGCACGCAAACCGAGGCAATGGCATATGCAATGCAATATGGCTAAAATGATATACAAACGTGCTAGTGAAATTTCAGCACTGAAATGTGGGGGAAAACAGCCCCGAAATGAGGCGAAAACACACCCGATGCGTGGAATTTCTCCCGAAATGCAAATTAGGCGCATAGAATGAACTATAGCTATACAAAGCATGCATAATTGGTACACGAGATAAAAAGACAGAAGCAAGGCAGCCTCAAAATAAGCATTTTTAGAGTACAAATAATGGCCAAATAGCAAGCAAAGATAGGGCAACAATGGCATGCAAAAATGGCCCTAAACATGAGATTATGAAGTAACTCACAGCTGCTAACTCCAAATAGGTTAGGGCCCTTCAACAACATTGAAGAGGGGCCAAAAATAAGCCATTTTACAGAACTTTAAAAACACTAAAAACAAACAAAGATATGGCTAAGCTCTTGTGCAAGAAAAAGGGCCAAAAGGTGGCCAAAGAGGCAAGTGGTATATGCAAAGCCCAAACTGAAAAATTTCCTTCTACAACATTGAAGAGGGACCAAAAATAAGCATATTTACAGAACTGTGAAAACTCCAAAACAATATACAAACATGCTAGAAATGCAATGCAAAATAAGGCTCAAAAGAGGCTATAACACAAAGTCTACAAAATATTCACCAAACAGCCAAAGACCCTTAATGAAACATGTTAAGAAGGTCAAAATAAGACTATTTCTAGGCCTGTAAAAAGACCAAAAACAGAAGCATGATAGGCTGCCAAAGCATGCAAGAAAATGGCATTCAAGGACGATATTGAAGCAAGTACAATATGGAGGGCTCAAACCGGGTTGAACCCTTAATGAAACAAGAAAATGAGCTCAAAAAAATGACCTTTTCAGTTTTAGTCGGAGCTCAAATCAATAAGCACGTATGGCTAACGAAAGATACCAAAATGAGTTCAAAAAAGGAAGAACGCTACTTACCCTTGAAGGTTTGACTTTGGTTGCCTCTTGGCTTGAGTTTGTGGTTCCCTTAGGCCTTGGAGAACACCTCCTTGCTGCTGGAAATGGAGTGGTGGTGGTGGAGCTTGGTGTTGTAGAAGAAATGGTGGTGTAGGGCTTGGAGTTTCTTGCTTGAAAGAGAGGGATAGAGAGAGATTTTTGTATGCAAGTTTGAAGATGAATTTTTCCAACCCCTCTCACCAATGCCACCTGCTGGTTATATGGACCAAAAGGAGGGAGAGCATGGAAGGAAAGGGTGGGGGAAATGGACCAAGCCTTTCCCCTACCAAAATATCCCCCGGATACAGATCTTTTCTAGGGGAAAAGGCTACACAGCTGTAAAGTGTATCACACAAGGAACATGGCCGGCCCATTATTGGACTTGGAAGTGGCCGGCCGGCCACCCCCCCCTAGCCGGCCTGCTAGGGGTCAAAAAGGCCAAGTAGAAATAGTGGCCGGCCACCACATATTGGTGGCCTCCCAGGTCTCCTCTTCACAACCCTGTGGTTCGAATTTGGAAACTCTAAAACAGGAGAGAGAACAAGCCATTTTGAGGAGGGGTTCAAAAGGTTCAAATGGAATTAATGGCCGGCCATAAACCTTTAGGGTCCTCCCATGTGTGTACATCACAAATATGTGGTTCAAAGTTCAAGAAAGTGGCCTAAGGGTGTTCAACATTAGCGCGGAAGGAGGGGTTCAAAAGGGTCAAGCAACATTAGTGGCCGGCCACCAACTTTTAGGGTCCTCCCATGTGTGTACATCACAAATATATGTTTTGCGTTTGAAGAAAATGGCTCCAAGGTGTTCAACATTGGCTCGGAAGGAGGGGTTCACATTGGCCCGGAAGTGCGAAAAACGGGTGTCGGAGGGCGAAAATGGAACATAAGTGGTTGCCAAGATAATTGCTGGCCTCCCACCCTCTGGTGACCTTCCTGGTGATGAAACAAAGGCACCTGCCAAAAATGAACGAAAAGCAATGCAAAACTCCCACCCTCTGGTGACCTTCCTGGTGATGAAACAGAGGCACCTGCCAAAAATGGACGAAAACCGTTGCAAAACGAATGTTCGGGGGCCAAAATGCGCAGTTCGGGGTCCCGAAAATGGGCTGCCAAGAACTGAAAGTGGCGTTCGGCCACAAAGTGGGTTTCTCAGGCCCCAGTGTCCCTTGAAAGGGAGAAAATAAGATGTATGCCAAAATTTAGAGCAAACGGAGATGGTTAAGCGGTCCCGAACCGAGGCACACGCCCAACGATCCCGAAAAATCGGAAACCGGGCTCCGAAATGGGAAAAATGGCCTACGGCCACAAAATGTAGCCCACGGCCACTGAGAGATAGTCTACTGGACCTCTCCCTTCCCTCAGGAAAAGAAACCGAGAAAACCGAGTCTGGTTCGCAAACCGAGACAGAAGAGGGTTCGGAAGTCCGGAGGCAGGGCTCACGGCCGCGACTCTGAAACTTCTGAATGAACACATTATGCAACGTCACCAAGCGCTCAATCGGTGATGTCTGAGCCTTAAGGTCGGTCAAAAATGGGGTGTCTACACTCGCAAGTAGGCTAAAACACGGGTTTCGACGAATTATTCCAATTCAAGCAACCCAACCTTCACCCACAGGCATTCAGGTAGTTATATCACATAAACACATAGCCTCATGATAAGCAAGCTATCATGGTAGTCACTCACACACATGCAAGGATGCTAAAGCATAAACACTCACCGAGTACTGCAAGCCAAAACAGAAACTAGTTAGTAATCAATGCATGATCCTAGTTCATGTTAAGATGGCTAATGCAACACATGCAAAATGCAACTAAGATAGGCTCGGCTATTCTAAACATGACATATGAAATGCAACAGATAACATGTATTCAACTTGGAATTGAAATATAATGCAGTTAGTATGATGCGCCGAGCCCGGTGCATGCAAGACAGATGAATGGATGCAAACATGCGAGCATAAGGATGCTAATTGAAACGTGCCCTAAAACTAACCATTGAAAGTAAGTAAGTAAAAGGGAGAAAGACGTGGGGTTGGAAGACATACATCACACACGCACACTTATTACAACATTGCCCTCCTCAGAGGGTTCGAATGAATAATACACAACCAGCTAGCTAATCTAAGCTAATCAAGCTAATTATTACACAACATTAGCTAATTAACAAATTAAGTAAATAAGCAAATGAACTAGCATGCAAACTACATATGATGGACCGTCTCAGCTCTGGTTTGAATGATAAGGGATGCATGCATGCTCGAGTCGCCTCGTCGGAAAATCCATCGCAATGCCCCGATTTGCCTCTGTTTGCAACTGGTCCCAGAATACTGTACAAAGCTCTAGAAGGCTGAAACTCCACCATGGGAACCTACAAGATGCCTCCAACCTCTATCATGGTTTGATCAAGAGGCAAGAGATGCATGATATGCTATGCAACCTATATTCCCAATATGGTACTTCAACATGAACATGTGGACAAACATGCAAACATGCCAGCATGTGACAATATTCAAACAATGAGCATGCAAGACATGATGCAACCAAAGCATGCAAACATGAAACAGTGTAACAACATTTTAGCAACATGCAAAAGATGGACTTAAACTAATATGGACAAGCCTCAGCCATGTCTAAATCAGTGGCCATATGAGATGAGAACAAGGCCCAAGATTCATGCAAACATGCACAATGCAAGGGCTCCAATCCTAAGGCACAAAATGCAACTTTCCAAGAGCAATGCAAGGATGAAACATGGCATACAATGGCATACATTCCAGCTCTGAAATGGCATACTAAATGATTCCAAAATGACTCCGAAGCATGCAAACACTCATGCTATGCATGCTAGAAGGCTCAAACACCAAAGACTAGTGAAGTGCATTACACTATAGTCATGCAAAGCTATGTTCAAATGATGAAACCAACCCCAAACCGACCTTATGCAGCCCTAAAACAGTGGCAAAATGATATGAGATGGTGGCTCGAAATGCATTTAAATGAAGCTCATGCAAAGGCTCATAAATGGGGTATGCAAGCACAACTCTCAAACACATTTAAAGCATGGAAAATAGGGGAGTATGGCACAAGTATAAGCTCTGAAATATCATACACAATGATACTAAAACATGAAAACACCTCGATATAAGCATGCAATAGGCTTCGAAACTCAAAGCTAAGCATGGCTATTACACTACAAGCATGCATCGCAAGCACCAATCGACCAAGAGGCCTAAAAACATAGCTAAGGCAACCCAAAATATGAACAAAACATGTTTGGAGTATGGCCAAAACATGCTAGAATGGAGGGCCAAAACAACATGCAACATAGGCTAGTAAGCATGGATTACACTACATGTATATGAAGCATTCAAGGGGCCGCTAAACCAGCCAAAAACAGATTCATGACATGCCAAAATATGACCAAATACCCACTGAAATATGTCCAATACATGCTAGAATGAGGTGCTCCTTTGGAAGGCCATGCAAGGGGTTGTTCTACACATGCAAGAAGGACATCCAACATGGAAAAACCAACTCTAGAAAGGGGTTATGTAGGCCCTAAAACTCACTGAAAAAGGCCTGAAACATGCTCAAGAAGTGTGCAAATATAGGCCTCTTTGAAAGGCCAAATATGCTAGTAAACAAGACAACAAGAGAGAGGGCCACCCCTCTCTAATTTTGACACTCAAAATAGTATGCTAGCCACTGAAAATCCACTGGATTTTAGTGGCTAAAAGGCCAAACAAAGGCCAACACAAATGCTTTAAGGCATGGCTCAAAACAAGGTAAAATGAAGCATGCAAGGGGGTAAATGACCCCCAACGGAAAAATGATCTTAAAAAAACATGTTAAGGGTCTCAAAATAAGAATTTTTTCAGTTTACACCAAAGCTCAAATATGCTTGCAAGTATGGCTAAAAGATGGAGCAAAATAAAGCTTAAAAGAGGAAATAGTGTGTTACCCTTGTAGCTTCAGCAAAACCAGTAGCTTCTTAGACCAAAAACTAGCTCTTTGAGACCTCTCAAGACCCTCCAAGAATCTTAGATCAATGGTGGAGGTGTGTGGCTATGAGGTGTGGTGTTAAAGGCCAAGAACAAACACCCTTTCTAAGCTTAGAATGTAGAGATACAGAGAGATATATGTGCTTTTCCTTAGACAATTTTTTTTTCACCCTCTCTAAAGGAGAGGGAGGCCCTCTCTTATAGAGAAACAAGAGGGTTCAAGCTTCTTGGAGAAGCTAGAGCAAAAGGTTCAAGCTCCTTGGAGAAGCTAGAGCAAAGGTTCAAGAGGTTCAAACTTCCTCAAGAAGCTAAAACAAGGGTTCAAAAGGTTCAAGCTTCCTCAAGAAGCTAAAATGAAGGTTCAAAAGGTTCAAGTCTCAAGAAGCTAAAATCAAGGTTCAAAATGTTCAAGCTCTCTAAAAACCGTGCCAAACAGAGAAAGTTAAGCGGTCCCAAACCGAGGCGCACGGCCGACGGCTTCGAAAACCAGAAATTGGTCTCCAAACTGGAACAGTGGTCTACGACCACGAAAAGTAGCTTATGGCCACTGAGAGATGGTCTACGAGACCTCTTCCTCCCTTCGAAAAGAGAAAATAGAATCTGGTTCGCAAACCGAGGCAAAGCACAAAAGAGTCCCGAGGTCCGGAGGCAAGGCTCTCAGCCGAGACTCTGTAACCTCAGAACGAGCACAACATGCGTCATCACCGAGCACTCAATCGATGACGTCTGAGTCTTAAGGTCGGTCAAAAATGGGGTGTCTACAGTTTCCCCCTTCACCCACTCCTTAGGGCCGCACTTTGCCATTGGGGGTTAATCCCTTCCCAACCCAACGTCAACTTCTTTAGGATCGTGATGGGGATTATCGCACTAAACCATCACCTTGGGCTTAACCTTGGCATTCCCGCTATTCGGCATTGCTACGCCTTGGTCAAGTCTTCTGGTCGGCACATGCATTATTTCCTTAAGGCCAAAGACACGGACCATTAACTAGTGACTATGCTTTCCAGCTCTGGGAAGTGAGTCGATGATGTTATGGTCGTTGTCCAAGGAAACTGGGAATTCAGCGAAGGCGAGGATCACCTTGATCGTATTCCTAGATGGAGGGGCGAACCAGGTGGCTGAGTATCTTCTTTTATTTATTTACTTGTTATATTTGTAAAACTTTATTTTTGCGACCTCATGGTTTCGCTTTTGTAGGAAACGATTTGAAGAAAGTCTTGACCTCGATCGACAATGCCGTCCTTATGGAAATTAAGATTGCGCACAAGTATTTCGGCCGACCGAGTCTTCAAAAGTAGGGGAAGGCGGCCTACATTCTGCTTCACTACGAGCCGAGACCTTTTTCGCGGCGGAAAACATCCCAATTCCGAAGGGTGAGGAGTTTCTTATCGCCCTTATCTTGACTGATTTCAAAAATTTGAGGCAAGTCGGTTGCGAGGGATCAGATTCAGAGCAATCGGAAGTAGCTTACGCCGCTGAGTCAGACCAATCCGAATCTGAGGTTGACGAGGCTTTGAAGTTAGCATTTGAAGAAGCCGGCCTCAATTCGGCTGATCCTCCGTCTACTTCGGGTCGAGAGGACCGTCTACTTGAAGATATTTTTCACGGTCTGGAGGACCTTCCCATCGCGTTCCCAGAAGATATGACTGGCTTGAGCCTCACTAAACTTGCCAAGAAGGCAAACGCGGAAAGGATGGTCGCGCGGCGAAGGGCGAAGGAGATCCGGCCTGCTGAATCTCAGTCCCAGTCCTCCTTGCCTGTTATTGAGGGGACGGAAAAGAACGAAAGTGCCGAGGTGAAACCTTCTGTGCAGGCGAGTGTGGAAGCTGAGCAAAGGGTGGAAAAGCACCCTGCCGATGTCGAGGCCGGCTCAGAAGAATACCGTGCCGACAAACGACCTCGTTTGAAGGAATCGGATGTGATTGTGTTATTCAGCCCAAGATAAAAAATACGCCGATCTCCTCTGATGCTTTGGTAATCAAAGATCCAGCGGTTGCACTCAGCTTGGCGACGTCCGTTTCACGGCCTGCTAACAAGGCAGCTTTTCGGGCAGAGCCTGATCTGGTTGCAATTGGGTTGGCCGCACAATCGGCTCTTTTGGTATATATCTGGACTTTGTCTTTTCTCTTTACGCAAATATTATTTTGTTCTTAACTTCCTGTCTTGCAGGCCGTCGGAAGGATAGCCGACATGGGCCGTCACTATCACGATGTCGTCGTGCTAATTGGCCGTTTACAAGCGGAGGTTGAAGGCTAAAGGAGTAGGGCACAGACGGAGGGCGCCCGTGCCAAGGCTGAGATGGAGAGAGCCCGCAATGCTGAAGAATTGAGATCAGTTGCCGAGAAGAGGGCGGATGCGAGCGACGACGTGCTTAAATTGACCCAAGAGGCGATCTCTAAATTGGAGGCTGGGTTGGAAGAGATGAAGGCGGCGAAGGAAATAGCTGATCTGAAGGCTTCCAGCGCATTCGATGCTGGAAAAAAATCTGCTTTTGATGAATATGTAGACGAAGTCCCCAAATTTGAGAATCGGGGATTTAAACACGGTTGGCCCAAAGCCCTTGCTGCTAGTGATGTAACATTGGCTATGCCAATTCCATACGAGCAAGTGGATGTTCAGCCACTGGAGTCTGACACCGAGGGCTAATTTGGGCTGCTCTTGTTTTTGTTTTAGGATTTGCATGTAATTTTCAACTTTTTACAGCTTTTTGTTTAGTGATTTTCATTTGTAAAATGGTTACAATTTGTGCCCAATTTACTTAATGAAAATTCAATTTGTACTTTGCTGTTACTAATGAACGGAATTGTTTGGTTGTTGTTTTGGGTAAAACGTTTTGTATACTTGTCGACTAGATGATTAGGCCATTTAGATAGTTAGGTCGTTTAAAAAGTCGAAAATCAGTACATGAAGTGGCTGTGGCACATATCAATCAGCATGGCGCCAAGATGCTCGGCCGGTTAGATTAATAAATCTGCCCTTGCCCCAGCCAGTGCATGGACTTCAAGGCATTCTCCCATAATTGTCGTTTAGATAATTAGGCCGTTTTAACAAGCCAAAGATTAGTGCATGAAGTGGCTATGGCACATATCAATCGGCATGGGGCCAAGATGCTCGGCCGGTTAGATTAATAAATCTGCCCTTGCCCCAGCCAGTCCGTGGACTTCAAGGTATTCTCCCATTATTGTCGCTTAGATAATTAGGCCATTTTAACAGGCCAAAGATTAGTGCATGAAGTGGCTGTGGCACATATCAATCGGTATGGGGCCAAGATGCTCGGCCGGTTGGATTAATAAATCTGCTCTTGCCCCAGCCAGTGCATGGACATCAAGGCATTCTCCCATAATTGTCGTTTAGATAATTAGGCCGTTTTAACAAGCCAAAAATCAGTACATGAAGTGGCTGTGGCACATATCAATCGGCATGAGGCCAAGATGCTCGGCCGGTTAGATTAATGAATCTTCCCTTGCCCCAGCCAGTGCATGGACTTCAAGGCATTCTCTCATAATTGTCGTTTAGATAATTAGGCCATTTTAACAGGCCAAAGATTAGTACACGAAGTGGCTGTGGCACATATCAATCGGCATGGGGCCAAGATGCTCAGCCGATTAGAAGAATAAATCTACCCTTGCCCCAACCAGTGCATGGAGTGGCTATGGCACATATCAATCGGCATCTGTCGTTTGGAGACTGCCAAAAGCGTTAATGAAATTGTCTCGGGGTCCCTGCATACTTACGAATAAACGGGGTGAGTTCGCGCCAGTGGGTCCACTTATTCTTAATCAGACTCGATTTGAACTAGCTTGGGGCAATGAGCTAGATACTGCGATGAATCGCAGTAGTGAGCCTGCGCGTGCGGAAGGAAAGATGTCCAAGGAAAGCAAAAAATGTCAACCTTCAAGTCGTCAAAGTAGATCACCCCAAAGAGAGAAGCATCAACGGGGCAGCTCCCTGCAACCACGACCGAGGAATGAGTCAGATGCGACGCCACGACCATTGAGTTTTGCGGTCAAGTTCACTCGACAGATCTTTTCACTAGAATAAACCAATGACTGAGGCAGATTCCATCTTCAATGATCCGGGTGTAGCGGTCGAGTTCACTCGACAGATCTTTTCACTGGAAGTCCAACAATCGATGGTTGGACGATGAGATTTCGAAGTGTTTCGAGAAGGTATTCATGGGGCGGTGAAGGGGCTGTACATCGCCTACAAAGTCAGCATGCGTCTGCGCGCCGCGCGGCGGGAGATGGAGAAAATGGACGAACGGGTCCGCAGTTCGGAGGCTTGTGCGGAAAAAGCTGAAGGCGAGCTTAAGGAGCTTAGGAAGGTTAAAGTCGCCAATCTGCATGTGGCTGGTCAATCTAACCCGATTGTGGACGAGAGGGTGACTCAACGGCTATTGAGTCATGCCATCGCCGACCGAGATGCGGCAAACATGTTTGCCGTAGAAAATGCGAGGGTCAAAGGTTACGAACAGGGCTTCCATGCTGGTTGGAAGGTTGGGATCGACAAAACGAAAGAGACACTTGCTGAGGAGGTCTGTCAATGTGAGAATCGGGGTTTTAAGCATGGTTGGATCGCGGCTCTGCAGGTCGCGGAGGCTCTCTGAGCAAAAGGTGTCGATTCCAACTTATGTGGCCTAGATCATCGTGATCATTGGCCCTTTTCCGCCTTTAAAGTTGAGAAGAGCGATGATGAGGGCGACGTCGAATAAAAATATTCGTTGTAATGTTCAAACGCGGATCGCGTCTAGAATTATGTAATTATTGGTTGGTCGAATAAAAAGAAGAATTTTATTTTCAATGTTTTGTTATAATTTTTGTCCGGCACACACGTGATTGCATGTGTTTTATTATATACATGTTTGAATAAACGTATTTCAGACGAGTAAATAGACATTGATCGGCCTGATTTAATCGATATCATTGTGTTACGCACGGTCCGAAGGCTTAATCGGCCCAATGACGTCATCTGCCAATGGGGCTCCAAATCCAGAGGCTTTAACGGCCCAAAGACGTCATTCGCCGATGGCGCTCCAAATCCGGAGGCTTTAATCGGCCCAAGGACGTCATTCGCCGATGGGGCTCCGAATCCGGAGACTTTGTTTAGCCCAATGACGTCATTCACCGATAGGGCTCTGAATCCGAAGACTTTATTTGGCCAATCATGCTATCTGCAAGGGGTGCTCCAAATCTGGAGGCTTTAATCAGCCCAAAGACGTCATTTGCCGATGGGGCTCCGAATCCGGAGACTTTATTTGGCCAATCGTGATATCCATGAAGGGCGCTCCGAATCTGGAGGCTTTAATCGGCCCAAGGACGTCATTTGCCGATGGGGCTCCGAATCCAGAGACTGGCCCAAAGACGTCATTCGTCGATGGGGCTCCGAATCCGGAGAGTTTATTTGGCCAATTGTGATATCCACGAAGGGCGCTCTGAATCTGGAGGCTTTAATCAGCCCAAAGACGTCATTTCGTCGATGGGGCTCCGAATCCGGAGACTTTATTTGGCCAATCGTGATATCCACGAAGGGCACTTTGAATCCGAAGGCTTTAATCGGCCCAAAGACGTCATTTCGCCGATGGGGCTCCGAATCCGGAGACTTTATTTGGCCAATCGTGATATCCATAAAGGGTGGTCCGAATTCGGAGGCTGTAATCGGCCCAAAGACGTCATTCGCCGATGGGGCTCCGAATCCGGAGACTTTGTTTGGCCAATCGTGATATCCACGGAGTGCGCTCTAAATTTGGAAGCTTTATTCGAAACATCTTTGAACTATATTCTGTAGTAGGTGAATGGAAATCTTTGTATTACAGAAAAAGAGATGTACATGGCGAACATTCGGAATAAGCATCATGTCCCACAAGTCGGGTTAATGATAAAATTTGCATAAATACGTGGAATTCCAAGGTCGTGGCAGACTCCTTCCTGACATGTCTTTTAGCCGATATGCCCTTACTCCAGCAATCGAATTGATCTGATAGGGGCCATCCCGGTTAGGACTCAATTTTCCATCGGTCGATTTCCTGTCAGCTGGGAGCACCTTTTTCAGGACCAACTCTCCTGGTGTGTAGCGGGGCAACTAAACGCGTTGATTATACGACTTTACCAGCTGCTGCTGGTACCGTGCCATGGATGCGAGGGCTCGGTCTCTTCGTTTTTGATTAGAATCAAATCCAAAGCTAGCATCATATCGTTTTGGCCCGTATCAAAAACTTACGACTTAAGTGTCGGATGGCCGATCTTCAGGGGTAAGATTGCCTGGGTTCCAAAGCATAAGGCAAACGGCATTTTTCCAGTCGATCTTCTCGGTGTAGTTCGATGAGCCCACCGTACACTCGGCAATTCTTCGATCCATTTGCTTTTGGCTTTCTCCAGCCTCTTCTTGATGTCGTCCAAGATGGATTTATTAGAGGCTTTGGCTTGGCCATTGCTTTGGGGGTAAGCCGGCGTAGAAAAGTAAGGCTGAATACCATATTTACTGCACAGCTCTCGGTATACACCACAATCAAACTGGTTGCTATTGTCTGAGATAAGAGCTCTGGGAATGCTGAATCGTGTTATGATGTTCCTCCACACAAAGCGCTTAACGTCAGCATCTCGAATGTGTGTTAATGCCTCCACTTCGACCCATTTCGTGAAATAATCTGTTGCGACGATCAGGTATCGCTTGTTCCCTAGGGCCCTCGGCAATGGTACTATGATATCAAGCCCCTACTGGGCGAACAGCCAAGGACTAGTGATAGAGTTCAACTCTTCAGCAGGCAGATGGTTTAACGGGGAGAATTTCTAGCACTATTCACACTTTTTTGCATAACACTTGACGTTCGCTCTCATTGTCGGCCAATAATACCCCTGCGTTATAGCTCGATGGGCCAAAGAGCGTCTGCTAGAATGGGCACCACAATTGCCTTCGTGTATCTCAGTCAGATGCTCCCCGACTTTGTCCGGGTGCACACATTCCAAATATGGGCCAGAGAGTGACTTTTTATAAAGCCTTCCTTGCGGATCCAAGTAGTAGCGCATGGCTTTGTTTCGCGGCTTGTGTGCTTCTTTCTTGTCCTCTGGGAGTTGTTCAGAAGATAGGAATGCAACAATGGGATCCATCCAACTTGGTACAGATTCTATAACGTTGATTTGGACTTCCTCCGAAGGGCCATTGCTTGGCTCTGGGATGAATCCTACTTCGATGGTCTGTTTAATCTCTGAGTTGATTGCGGAGGCTAGGCAAGCCAAGGCATCTGCATGGGTGTTCTGATCACGTGTTATCTGATTCAACTCATGATGGTCAAATTTTGCCAATAGGGAATTGGCCGTTTTCATGTAGGCCGCCATACGGTCGTTTCTTGCCGCGTACTCCCCCTTTAGCTAATTGATCACTAGTTTTGAGTCACAAAACATAAGCAGACGCTGAGCACCCAGAATATGCGCATTTCGCAAACCGGCTAAAAGGGCTTCGTATTCGGCTTCGTTATTTGATGCTTCGAAGCCGAGCTTGATGGCCTACTCAATAATTTCTCCGTCGGGGGCCATGATTATAACTCTAGCTCCACTGCCCCGCTGATTGGACGATCCATCACAATATAACTGAAGTTGGCAAGGCCCCCAATGAATTCGATGATAAAGTCGGCAAGCACCTGTCCTTTGATTAAGGTTCTGGGTAAAAATTGAATATCGTACTGGCCAAGGTCCAGAGCCCACTTTAAAATACGTTTAAATGTTTCCGTACTGCGTAGTACTAATCGGAGGGGATAATCTGTTAGCACCCCAATGCTATGCCCCTGGAAGTAATGCATAAGCTTCCTTGCCGCCATAACTAGGGCTAGGATGAGCTTTTCTAGCGGAAGGTAGCGTGTTTTGGCGTCAACCATTGCCTTGCTCACGTAATACACTGGCCGCTGCTCCCCCAGCTATTCCTTTACCAATACGGCGCTGACGACTTGGTCAGAAACTGCCAGGTACAAAATGAGCGGGTTGTTAACAGAGGGTGTTGTTAGGAGTGGTACTGAGCGGAGGTAGGTCTTCAGGCCGTTGAAAGCGGCTTCGCACTCGGCGGACCATTCAAAGGCCTTGCCCTACCGTAGTGTATGAAAGAATTATCGGCAGCGATCTGTGGACCGACTGATAAACCTGTTGAGTGCGGCAGCCATCCCCATCAAATTTTGAACCTCCTTTACTGAACAAGGGGAGGCGAGCTCCGGGATTGCTGTGATTTGCCTTAGGTTGGCTTCTATTCCTCTGTGCTTGACACTGTAGCCCAAGAATTTGCCAGAGCCGATACCAAATGCACATTTGGAAGCGTTCAACTTCATTCCATATTTGCGTAGGATGCCAAATGTCTCTTCCAGGTCGGCTATATGATTCTGCTCTTCTTTGGACTTGACCACCATATCGTCAATGTACACTTCCATAGTTTTGCCGAGTTTCTCCTTGAACATGGTGGTGACCAGTCTCTGGTAGGTTGCCCCTGCATTCTTTAACCCAAAAGGCATTACCTTATAGCAATAGGTTCCTCTTGGGGTGAGAAATGCAGTTTTCTTGGTTCTTTGGATGCATAGGGATTTGATGATAACCTCTATAGGCATCAAGGAATCTCATACGCTGATGGCACGCCATAGCATCTACAAGCTGGTCTATCCTGGGAAGAGAAAAACAATCCTTTGGGCAGGCTTTGTTTAGGTCCGTGAAGTCGACACACACTCGCCAAGTTCCATTTTTCTTCTTCACCACCACTGTATTAGAGAGCCATGTAGGGTAGGTCACCTCCCTAATTGCCCCAGTGTCAAGCAGCCTGTCAACCTCCTCAACAACGGCGGCAGTGTGGTCTATGGCTGACCGCTGGCTTTTCTGAATGATCGGCTTGCACTTAGGATCAACATTCAAATGATGCTGTGAAACTGACGGATCTATACCTGGCATCTCGTACGGAGTCCATGCAAAGACATCGAGGTTGCTGAGCAGGAAAGATATTAGCTACTGTCTGTCGGCTTGATTCGAGGAGGCGCTGACCATGAAGAACTTGTCTAGGCTTCCATCGATTTGAACTCGTTCTAAGTCTTCCGTTGCCTTTTCATTTGGGAGCCACCCAACATTGTCGAGGCTTTCTCGATCCGGCTACTTAATGGAATTCACCTGTTGTTCCTTTGGCGTTTTCTCATCAAGGAGATAACATGCTTGTGCCGATTTCTGGGAGCCATGGATTTGCTTAATACCGCGTTTTGTCGGGAAGCGGAGCAGCTAATGATTGGTGCTGGGCACGGCTCGCATAGTATGTAACCAGGATCGCCTCATGATGAGATTATACAGCGACGGCAGCTTGACGATCAAGAATCCCACATCCACTGTTCGAGAACCTGCTCGAATGGGAAGTCTGATTTTCCCTAACGGGTACTCTAGATTGACATTGAAGCCGAATGGTGGATAAGGGGCCGGAGAAAGATCCGATTCGGAGAAGCCAAGTTTGGTGAATGTCTTGTAGTACATAATCTCCGATGTGCTCCCCAGATCAATGAGTACGCGTCCAACTGCGAATCGATTTATGCGTAACTCAATTACCAAGGGATCAATGTGTGGCAGTGTTACTTCAGCCAAATCCGAATCATCAAAAGTGAAAACCTTAGCTTCATGAAGCCGTTTAGCCGGAGTGAGTTGCTCTTGAGGGTTAGACTTCGACTGAATTGCGTGCACCGTCGATGACATTGGCAGGCTGTATATCATGTGGATCACACGGGGTGAATATGAATCTTGTGTCAAGGCTATTGCTTTGGTTGGGTTGCCTTTTCGGACGTGCTGTTGTAGCCGGCCATCTTGTACTAATTTACCGTCGTACAAGGTGAATGACGGTGCTTTGAATTTCATAGGTAGCCCTGCCTTTGCAAGCCGTCGTACAAAAGGATCATGTTAATCGTCATCCGAGCTGTTTCTTCTTCACTTTCGCCTTGTACAGGGACTCTCTTCAGAAGAACTGAAAATTTCAGATCGTCCCCTTTTTCTTGGGCTCTGAGGATAATGGGTTAGAGTTGCTATTAGTATCTTGTTGTCGGGCTCAAGATTGTTGACCAACTACCCTCACAGGTCGTTCCGGGCCTTGGTATGCAGCTTGTTTGGACTTCGCCACCTCCAAGGCCAAATCCTGACGGAGATGTTCATTCTCTGCGATCATGTTCTCTAATCTTTGTTCGTTTTGCTTTGCTTGTTCCAGGATCGCTTGCATTGCTTCGTGCTCCGAAGTCGAGGGTGAGGCGAAATTCAAGGCATGGCTTGCGGCGATAGTCTCTGTTCCCAGCATGTTTGTTGGAGTGGTTTCATCTTGCGGTATATGGTCGACAGTGACTGTCGGAGGATCTTCGTCACGCTCGCCATGGATGTGCTTGAGTATTCCCACAGACGGCGCCAGTTGTGGAGAAATGGTTTGGAAATAATCTTCTAATCCTGGGGAACGCTCGTGATCTTCTTCTAGTCACTTGAAAATGAATAAACACTCCGGTCGGGGGTGCCGAAATTAGCACTCCGACGGACAAGTCAGTCTCAACGCTTAAGAACACTTATATTCTAAGTTTAGCTCAACAATTCTCACATACCTCTTTCTGGCTGATGTCTCTTCTATTTATATCTTTTCTCCTTTGGGCCTCGAGATTAGATCCATTTCCCACCTCATATTCGGTACATTTTATAATAGACCGATCTTCACTCGGCCCCTTGCTTAATCGGTTATTTGGCCGAGTAGAGTTGGATTTGAGCTTTCGAGCCAATTGCCGAGTGCTACGAATCTCGACTCTCCCAGATTCAACTATCCGGAATCTCTACGACTCCCAATTCTCGGCCCCCACAGATTTATTTTTTCAAGAAAAATCAAACAATTACAATATATAAAGAATTAAAAATTAGAAATTATTTATTACAAATAAAAAATGATCTATTTAAATGTACGACCCCGTTTATAAATAAAGAATTAAATGATCTATTACAATATGTAAGTATTACATAGTCTTTATCAACCAAGTCGCGTCGGACATGTTCGCCTGTCATGACCTGTCTGCTGGCACTCACTGCAACGAGCGGTTAAACGCCTATCTGATATATCCATCTCATTTGGAATACAAGACATAGATGTACAACCCTGTTTTACTTCTCGTAGACGAAGTACATTAGGCATTAAGGTCCACTGCGGATCATCCCAATAATCTTGATGCGGTATTGGATTGAATTTAGTTTCCCAAACCCTCATGTATACAAGAAGCCTATATACTAGATCAACGTACTCGAATGGATTGTCACCGCATTCAGACATTACAGCGAGCATATGGGAACATGGATAGTGTCTTATCTCATATTTTCCACAACTGCACGTGGATTGATTCATTCGCACAATTTGCGTATTGCGACCTCGTCCATGGCGAAAAGATGTTTGCACCTCAAATACGTGGCGGGGCCTATCAGAAAATTGTAATACAAACTAATCAAGTTCATGTTTTTAGGTGTACTTAACTTCGCAACATAATAAGAACAATTTAGTTATAGTACAAATTAACCTGTCATACGATATCAACTTGAAAGTATTTGCTCTTGCGATGCCATCCTCAATAATTTTTTGCATCTCTCTAGGATATTGGAACTCATTTCGTACATCTATTTCAGCTTGGGCTCCCATCACGTCAAAATATTTTACGAGCTGCCGAAATGTAAATTCAACCATAGCTGAGATAGGTAAGTTCCTTGCACCTTTCAAGACGCTATTGAAGCACTCTACAACATTACTGGTCAATAGCCCCCACTGATATCCACGGTCATACGCATGGGCCCACTCCATAGGATTCATCTTGTAAACCCAATTGATGGCATCTTGGTCAATAGCCTGTATCTGTTCTAAGTAACCATTACACTTTCGTCGTTGATGAGCACTCCCTGCTTTCCATAGAAGTTGTTTCAGCTCCTTATTTTTGAACCTAGTGTTAAAGTTACTACAAACATGTCGAAAGCAGTGCCGATGATATCCAATAAATTGGAGCGGGGGATTCAGCCAATGCCGCCTCACAGCAACTAAAATACTCTCAGCTCGATCAGATATCAAAGTCACTCCCTGTCGGTCCATGACAATATGTTCCTTGATATTTGAAATGAAGAACGACCAAGACTCCAAACTCTCCCTATCGACAACAGCGAATGCAAGCGGTAATACTTTGCCATTGGCAGTTACAATCGTTGCTACAAGCAACACACCAGTGTATTTCTCGTATAATAATGTACCATCTATGGTTATAACAGGCCTACAATATCTGAATCCATCGATGACGGGTTTGAAAGACAAGAAAACAAAGTGGAAGACGGGCATAATGGTTGTACCTCCGGTTTATCTATGCTTCCATTGCATGATGGTACCAGGATTAGATGTTTGTAATGCATGCATGAATTTAGGCAACAGCCTATATGATTCATCCCAATCCCCGAATACCATTCTAATTGCCTTTGCCCTTGCATACCACGCCTTCTTGTATGATATGCTATAGTTCATGGTCTTTTTGATATCTTCGATGACATTCTTAATTGGCATATCAGGTTCATTCGCAACTTGTCCCAAAAGATGAGAAGCAATGTAACTGGAGCTAATATTAGTATGGTCCCTGTTCATTCGTGGGTATAAACAATGGTGAGGACCCCTATACTACTTTATTTCAAAAAGACCATGTTTCCTATTAAGAGATGCACGCAACCACCAGCTGCAATCGTGCTTGCAAGCACACACCCAAACGTCTCGCTTGGAGGTTACGACTTTATACTCTCGATTATTTGTTGCACGGTACAACTTCATAGCATGTACGAGCTACTTTTTATCAACGAAAACCATCCCTTTACCTAACTCTGGATTTTCAGCGTTCCAGATTCGGTTACGGGGAATGACATCGCGGTTACTAATGTCAAAAGCATCACCCATGTGGATGTTTTCATAGAAAGGGATTTCAGGTCTAGGTGGAATGGGGGCATTGTCAAGGTCAACGGGAGCATCGGCATCATCTTCTTCATCATCATCATCTGATCGCCCAATAAATTTTCTTCATCACACATTTCATTCTCATCATTGTCTAGGGCGACATCAGGACCGTACATGTCACTGTCAGCAACTTCAACTAGAATAGTATGATGGCTGTAGGTGGCCACATCTTCTGTGTTATTGTGAAATTCAGTCTCATATCCACCACGTGAACTAGATTCTACACCATGGCCCTAAAATGTCTGTTGTGTGTAGCCCACTGCATAACATTTATTTGATTCATACATAGGAGACTAAAACGCTGTCGTGTCAATCCCATGTGTCAGCAATGTAGTGAACGGATTTGAACTTTCCATCTGTGTCATATTCGGGACATTGTGTACAACCTCTTTATCAATGTACACTTCCAAACAATTTGGTGGTTGGAAACTTCCACCGATACTTAATACGGTGTTCAACGCCTTATCGTCATTGATCGGTAATATTTTGTATTTGCTGGTTGCTTGCTACTGGCGATAAGGATATCAACATTTGAAGATTAATCGGACAGTTTTCCCGTAACTTGCCACCTTGGACATAAACATCTCCTCCAAATTGGTAAGTGTGGTGCCAAGTTGCACCCCATATATATCTCTTTCGGCTCAGCATCATATGCCACACCTTTATCAGGATCCCGAATTATGTTTCCCCCCTAGTAGAAGATAATTAGAACAGTTGCCATATACTTGCTTCAATGAAACAATAAACATTAAAATAGCAACAATATACATATATCGAATTTTACTTCTAAAATAATTATATGAATTTTAAATCATTCAATTACAATTACTTGTGAGGCAATAACTTTATTTAAGTAATCAGTAATTGTAATCCAACAATCATTATTCATTTTTTAATTAAAATATGAGTTAAAATAAACCTTATGTTTTGGATTTTTTAGCTTTTTAAGAAAAAAGCTTGCAACAGAAAGAATGTTGGTTTGTTTGGACATAACGGTCTATGGAACTCCTGTGTTCTGCTTTTTCCATTATTTATTACGATTAACATAATGCTATTGTGCATGGTAAACGTAAATTTTTCTTTTTCCATGTTTCTTCTTCATTGTTTTGATAACATTTCAGTGTTGATTTGATTTTTGTAAATTAACTTGCTTTTATTTTTATGTTCGTTATTTGAATTTGTTTATGCGGACACTTGGTGAAAGGAAGTTGTGGGAGTCAAGAGACAATTTATATTTTCCTATAAGTCACATTTATATCATAAGTGGCATTTTCCTATAAAAATCAGCCCTCCCATTTTTTGTCAATTTATATTTTCCAGGGTTGAAGGAACTGTAGAGGTGAAACATTACTTCAATTTATATTTTGTCAATTGTATATTTGTGTCTCAATTTGTTTATTAGTGTTTATTTTCTCATTTTTTTCTCACTTATTTTTATTCGTAGTAAAACAACAGCTGAGATTTCATCTCTAAGTGGAGTTTTTATTTACTTCCTATGTGGAGACTCTTATCTTTTCTGCGTGAAGGTTCTTTGTTGTCATTGCTCTCTTGTCTTAATAAAAAAAAAAACATCAAAACAACTACATTTCTTGTCTTAATTCTTTGTTGTCATTGGTCTTTTTTTATTCTCATTCTTTTTGAGGTTGGATATGCTTTGTTCATATGATCCTTTTTGGAATTCATACACATGTATAGATGTCCTGTACAAAAATGTTTATTGAATTAGTGGCGAAAAATAAATTTTGAATCACATAGCAGCAATAACTTCAGATTTTGAATAAGTCTAAGAATACAAAAACGATTCTAGAACTGTACACAAAATGTATATAGATGGATAAATTTTTTAAAAATAATAACAAACTCTATAAAATTTAATGCGTATATATGTATTTTTATTCAATTTTATGATCAATTTTGTTTGTTTATAACAAAACTACAAGATTTTGATTTACAAGATCTATAAAGGGCCAATTCCAAAGATTACAATCATGATAGAGTTTAGAGGAAGATCAGATATATGCATGCGTATTATTAAGTGTTTAAAGAGGTGTGTTTGGTTTGTGTTTCTAGAGTGTTTTTGAGATAAAAAGTACGAAAACTTATTTGGTTTGCCTTCTTTCAGAAATGGTTGTGGAAAATTGTTTTGGGGAGAGAGTTTTACAAAAAGTGATTGATTTGATGTGTATGAGAGAGAAAGTTATTTTGAAAAATAGGTAACCAAACAAAATTTTGAGATTTTATTTGGAAAAATTTGTTTGGTTTGATTACTCTTGAAAATTTGTTTGCAGAGAAATTTTTGCCAACATTTTATATAAAAAACAAACCAAACAAGTCATACAAACATCTTTAGTATTTTGATAAAGTAGACAGATATATCACACATTTAAAAAACACTTCATTCTATCAAGTATTTTTCTTATTCAGTGAAACTGGACAAAATTGGACAAGTCATACAAACATCTTAAATCATAGTGTAAGTTTTGTAGATAATTAAATATTTGTTCCATTGAGTTGAAAGAACTCGATTGATTTGGATAATATAAAATAGCGGTTTCAAACATTGTTCTTAATTTTTTAAAACTGGTGATCCAATTCTTCAGATTTATGGACAATTACAGATAAGTTAATTTGATTTGCTCAAACTTGTGCCATTAGGGACCTTAATGACAAAGTTATTTCTTATGTGAAATAGTAACCCTCGTCCACTTTTTAAAGGTCATAGAGGCTTTGTTATGAAATTTAAACAAAAAACTCATTTTGGCTCGTTCTGAAAAGTAATAAAAAAATTTAATTTATTTACTCTTTTTTTTTTCTTAAACATACAAAAAAGAAAAGAAAAAAATAGAGAGATAATTTATAATGGCCAAAAATTAGAGAGAAAATTTAAGTCGGTGGTTAAATCTATGTAGTAAATTTTGGATAGTTATCCATGTGAATCTATCGGGCCATCCGTAACAATTATTTGGTATTATGAAACACGGGCTTACTCATTAAAGTGCCATTTTTTTTTGTCCTTCTTACCTAGTAAATTGCTATGGACGATTAATTATAATATTTTAAGACTTTTTTCATGCATATATTATAACTAGTGTATGCCCGTGCCTGAAGGCACGGTGCAATTACTAATGACTTCTAATTATATAAATCAAAATAAAAATTATTAAAACATAATGTTCAAATTTTCCTTTTCAATGGTGGTGGACAATCACAAAGCGGAAGTGGCGATAAGTCCCTTCGTTCAATATCCATTTCAAAAACTTTTTCAAATTTCTTAAGTTTTGTGAGGAAATTTTAATTTCTACTATAATGCTATTATATGTATTACAAATTCAGCTCATTAAATTTTTTTAAATTTCTATGACAAGATTATAAAATTAAATGTTAGTATTTTATGATGAAATGTCTTCAAATTATTCTAATATCAAAGTTAATATTTTTTATAAAAATTATTAATTTTATTGAATGTATATTAAAAATAATACATGATATAGCGGTTTGGTTTGATTTTTTTAATTATTTTTTGATTTTTTTGAAAAAATATAAATAAATTTGACAAAAATAAATTGTTTGGTTTGATTTTCCAAATGGTTGTGGAAGAATGTGGCACCTCCCAAAATTCAATTTTTTTTTGTTGGTTAGCTTGGAGGGGCAAAGCGCAATCCAGTCTTACATACAATTTACAAGTGTTTATATGCTTATATGCAGACATCTGCAATAAGCTATGTCCTAAAGTATGGATTTAGGTAGTTAACAACTAAGTGGAAACCTTTAGCAAAACCCAAATGAAAATAAATCCTAAGAATTTTTTATAATATTTTGGGTGTCTGACCCCAAATACAGTGAAATAAACCAAACGAAACTAAACCAAACAAAGCTTTATGTTCCAATCAAGTGGGTTATGATACGTGAATCCTTTTTTCGTCATTTCATACTATTAAAAGCTATATGCTCAGTTAAATTAAATAAATTCGTTTAATTTTTTTACTATCACATCCCAAGTCAATTTACCTCTTCCCCTAACATTTCCTTTACGGTGATTCTATCACATTATTCTCTACCATTTCATGAGCTTGTTGTTTCTTAATTGTCCAATATTATGTGAACTGCAAAGTGTCACTGGTCTTACAATTGTTTTATAAATTAACAACGTTAATTTTGTTAGCATCATTGATCACATAATATGCCAAAGGCACTCCACTTGAACCTACTTTGATTCTATTACGAGTGGGAATTTCTAACACAACATGAATCGTATACAAAGTTAGGGTTAGGGTTAGGGTTGAACATTTTCAACACAAACACAAATATGACACTATATAATAACATAAATAAATAGGGTTATGTCAAAGCTGCATAATATGAAATTGACACAGATAACCCACTTAATAGATAATTAGTTACAAATTTTAATGTTATTTTCATTAAAGGATGCCAGAAATGTTTAAATCTCTTATGTAACCTACACAATTAAATAAAGAAAATACATAAAATAGTATTTTCAGGTTAATATAGTCATTTTGTCTTTTATTTGAGAGAACATGATCTTTTCATTTATTATTTTGAAGTCAATAAAAATACATATATTTTTTTGAATAAAATAGAGTCAAAATTAAATATATATATTTTTTTTATAATTTCATTTAGTAGAGATTAGTTTCATGAAATTTAACTTAGGAAAAAAACGTTAATCTTTCAATACACTTAGTATTTTTAATTGAAATTCATATTATATTTGTCATTTTTTTGACAGATAAAATTAACTTTAACCCCCTTTGCTTTACTCTATGTGTGATTTACCTCTGATATTTGAAAATAAGAACATAACCCCCTTATGACCTAGCACATGTTTCATACTTGATGTCAACTTGGATTGATCGTCTGACGGTATATTTCATTTAGTCCACAAATCACAAGAACATTATAGTTATTTCCAAATTATATGGGTAGTTTACACATGCACACTGAAGTGAAATTTACCCTTTATTAAATATGCACAATATCTTGAATTGAATAAATACACCTAGAGGGTAAAATAGTATAGTGAAATAAATCAGGTGACAAATACCATTTCTCATATAGTATAATAGGCGACAGATTCAAGTATACAACCCCACATTGATATTACCAAGTGAAATACTGAATAAAAGTGTATATATATGTAGTACTATTATAAAGAGAAGTCTTCTCTGGGTGTTTACGTCTCATATTTTGGGTTTTTCAAAAATACCCCTATATAAGTTATATAGGCAGTTATGTACTAAATTCTTTTTTTTTTTCAAATATCTCAACTTTTGATTTTTTCAGATTCATTTCAATTTTCAGATTTTGAATTCAATCATTCAGTTTACAGTCTTATTTTCTGAAACAAAATGATCATATATGAATTCCCAATTGAAATTGGACCTCGAATTGAAATTGGACCTCGATATGTAAGCATGTGGACCTCGAATTGAAATTGTCAGTCCACCTTAATTCTCAATTCATGAATTTCATAATACGAATTTCAATTCCCAATTCTCAATTTTATGAATTTCAATTCGCATAATTTTATTCTTAATTAAAAAAATTACTTTTAAAACCCTAATTTCAAACCGTAATTTCCTTTTAATTCCTCTTAACAAGCAAAAAATAAAATTTCCAATTCAACAAATATAGGTTGGTTTATTCACAATTCAAAATTCCAAACCCTAATTTCAAAAAATATAGACAGGATTCACAAACATAATTGCTGATTTCTGATTCACAAGCAAAATTCCAAACCCTAATTCCAAACCCTGATTTCTTATTTCAAAAAATTCCAAACCCTGATTTCTGATTTCAAAAAATTTCAAACCCTGATTTCTGATTTCAAAAAATTCCAAACCCTAATTTCTGATTTCAAAAAATTCCAAACCCTAATTTCTGAAACCACAAGCATAATTTTTGAGTTCACAATTCAAAACCCTAACATTTTATGATTTCATAATTTCATAACCACACATTTAAAACCCTAATTCAAAACCCTAACACATTAGAACCCTAACACATTTAATAATTGACATTTAAAACCCTAACATTCACATTTTCACAAACACACATTCATATTTTCAACCACACATTCACATTTTCACAAACACAATAAATAAATACATAAAATTCAAATGAGACAAAGAGAGATAGATGCCATACCACGAACAGAGAGAGAGCAGAGATAGAGAGTGAGAGCCGAGAGAGAGTCTGAGAGCAGAGGGAGAGCGAGAGTGACAGTGAGAGTCTGAGAGCAGAGGGAGATCGAGAGCGAGAGAGTCTGAGAGCAGAGGGAGATCGAGATCGAGAGCGAGAGTGAGAGAGTCTGAAAGCAGAGGGAGATCGAGAGCAAGAGTCGAAAAAACGTAAGTGTAAAAAACGTGATTGCCAATGAGGGGGCTTGGGTGTTTTATATAAGTTGTAAAAGCGTGGTTTCGATCCATACTTATTGTACTGAACAATGAAAGAAAAAACAATGCACAGTAAAAGTGTGATTGCAAATCACGTTTTCTTCAGGAAAAAAAATTTAAACAATATGCACAGTGAAAGCGTGGTTTGAAACCACGTTTTCTTCAGAAAACAAATTTATGTTAAAAGCGTGGTTTGAAACTACGCTTTCTTAATTAAAAGCATGGTTTCTAATAGCGCTTTCACTGTTCATCAATTGTACTGAACAATGAAAGAAAAAACAATGCACAATAAAAGTGTGATTGCAAATCACGTTTTCTTCAGGAAAAAAAATTTAAACAATATACACAGTGAAAACGTGGTTTGAAACCACGTTTTCTTCAGAAAACAAATTTATGTTAAAAGCGTGGTTTGTAATAGCGCTTTCACTATTCATTAAATTTTCTGCTCCAAACAGTGAAAGCGTGATTTGGAATAGCGCTTTAGCCTAGTTTGGGAATTCCGTCCAAACTAGGCCTAGTTTGGAAATTAAGATAGTAAATTGGCTTAATATGGGAAAAGCCCTGTGCGAACGTGTTCCAATAAATATAGCTGCTAGTGCTGACCTGCGGTTTGACTGAGCGTGTGCAGCCAGGGGCTTTTCCCAAATTAAGCCAAATTGGTAACCTATTTCCCAAACTAGGCTAAAGCGTTATTACAAACCACGCTTTCACTGTTTCCAGGCCTCTCCCGCAGAAAATTTGTGAAATAATAAAAGCGTGATTACAAACCACGCTTTTAATTAAGAAGACGTGGTTACAAATCACGCTTTTAAGTTAATCATAAAACGTGGTTTCAAACCACGCTTTTAAGTAAAATAAATTTTTTTTTTTTTTTTTCCAGAAAACGTGATTTCTAACCACGCTTTCTTAATTAAACTGTGTTATAAAGAAAGCGCGGTTAGAAACCACGCTTTCAATAATTCATCAAACACACGCACTCACAAACACACACTCTCTCTCTGATAACCACACACACACAATCACACTCAATATATATAAATTTTAATACATATTTATAATTTAATATATATATAAATTTTATTTCATAAAATTGAAACCAATATTAAATATATATAATAATAATTTATAATAGCAAATAATATTCAACTATATAAAATGATTATTTTTTTATTTTAATTCTTAATTTTTTTTATTTTACTGTTTAGGGATAAAATTTATTTTTTTTTTATTTTAGGGTTTAAGGTTTAATTCTTAAAATTTATTTATTTTTATTTTAGGGTTTAAGATTTAGGGTTTAGGATTTATAAAAAAAATAAATTTTAAGAATTAAACTATAAATTTTAGGGGTATTTTTTTTAAGGTCCCTAATATTATGATTTTACAGTATAAAGGACATCAAATATTTTCATGATGTCTAAGGTCCCTCAACATCAATCCAGAGAAATTTCAGTCCCAGAGAAAATTGGTCCAGAGAAATTC